>JASDQU010099737.1:325680-337281 GCA_032191745.1 Picea mariana
CATCTGCCCTGCGTGGAATTGTTGTCGAGTGTGCTCTTTTACAAGCCACCAGGTTGTGAAAAGACTCTGCTTGCAAAAGCTATTGCTAATGAGTGCCAGGCCAATTTCATCAGCGTAAAAGGTCCAGAATTATTGCCACGCGTGTTTCTTTTACTAAATGTATTGCCTTCGTGTCATGAGATTAGGGCATTCAAGAATCTGTTGCAAACTTAATGGTATCGCCTATCTTAAGGGGCGAATAAGCATTCAGTTGCACATGTAATCATGCTTATCAAGAGACACGAGTAAAGGCAATCTTAAATCGATTGGGTATGTAAAACGTGTCTCATTCTCTGGTGATACTCTTAAAACCGTTTTGTAACTACTTGTTTATCCAAGGCGCAAAGCCATGCATTGTGGGGGATCTGAAACGTTATATACAGAGCTGCTATGCTTGAGAAAGGGGAGGAAGATAGACAGAGCATAGATTAGATAGAAGAATGGAAATCTCCAGACCTTGTATTGTTCTTATTTTTCAATAAAATAGTTAGAGTTTCATTAATACGACCTCTGTTATTGCCATTTTGCTGTAAGTTATTTATCTTCCAGTATGCGTTGATTTAGAGAACGGTCTGTTGACAGAGAAGGCAGGGCCCCCTTCGATGGAAACAGAGCTGTATACATTGCATTTACAGTAGACTCCATCTTCAGATTTGAACATCATTTTTCAGCAAAGATTCGATTCCAATCTACATTGTCAGTTTTCTCATTGGTTTAATAGAACAGAAATAGCATTTCATTTGATTGCAACAGAGAGTTTAGCATTTCAAGATTCAAGTTTAGATGTTATCTTTTCAGCCATTGATTAACATAAATAGCATTTCATTTGGTTACAATAGAGAGTTTCATTGCATTATAAAATAGAAGGTTGCTGAGTTGTGTGGAGTAATAAGTAGCTGAAACTTAATTGTTTTCAGTCATCAGTGTGCAGTAGACCTTTTACATGCATATACAGAACAGTTTTATGAAGTTAGTACAGGGTAGTACAAAGTAGTGCAGAACAAAGTAGAGTACAGTAGCTTCTTCCAGCAAGTTTCTTTTAGCAGTTCAGAGATTAGTTTGGCATCCTTTAAACCCCCTCTTTAACCCTGCATTTCCTGTGCTGGTTCCTCTAAGTCTACCTTCCCGGGTTGACAATTAAATGTTGATTCATATGTTATATATCCAGCTCGACATTTTGGCGCCGTTGCCGGGGAGGTACTAAAAAGGATTGGAGAGTGGGCTCCGAAGTTTTGCCAAGTAGATTTGATTTCTGCAAGTATTTCTTTAGAAGTAAAGAGTGCTTTCAAATTCATTAGTGTGCAAGTGGTTCATTTCAGCAGTGTTAGATTACATTCAGCAACAAAGAGGTTTTCATTTTAGTAGATTTTATTCAACAGCAGCAGAGTCTTGATTTCAGCAGTATTAGATTTGATTTAGCAATTGAGTTCATCAGTATAAGAGGGTGTGCATTTGATTCAGTAGAAGCAAATTTCCATTCAGCAAGAGTGCATTTCATTTTATTTCAAGCTAGTGTGGGTTTCAAAATTATTATCAGTTGATGTGACTTTCAAAGTTTTAGCAAAACCACCTACAACAAAAGAAAAAAATCACAAAAAAAATTGACTCATGGATTCAAGATTGAATGAACGGAAGAAGAGATTGTTGCAGGAACTTTCGTGCATCTTGCAGGAACTTGAAGAGATCTCTGTAGCTCAAGAGATGGAGGAGGAAACAGTTGATTCAGTGGTTCTGTGTGAACACCTTTGCCAGCCTACAGAGAACAATGAGCAATTAGAAACTCCAGCAGCAAAAGAACATGGTATGCATAATCATATTGAACATTGGTTTCAATCTGTTCTACAGCCTTCAGATGCTCTTCTTCTTCAACAATTCTTGGAAATCAAGCAACCAGGGTTGCTTGCTCAGCATGCCTTCGTAATTATACATCTATATCTTCTATCAAAGGGCATGAATTCATTATTGATTCTGCTAAGACAGTGGCTACATTGGTTATTTGCCTATACTTAAAGAAATGTTTCATTTCTTTAAGTAGGTAGGTAGGATAGTGAATAAAAGATAGCACCTTTGAATAGTTTATATGTTTGCTACAATAAAAAAGCATCAGCTGAAATAAAAAGTGATTGAAGATTTTTATCTAAGTGATGGATGAATGAGTTGAAAGAACATGCTAATAGTGCAGGATCTTTTCAAGCACTTTCACATCAATCAAATGGAGAGTTCTCGGGACTGTTAGCATTCTATTACTATGCTAGTATTAAGAGGACAATACGTTTGCATGAGGACATGCAAAAATCTAGGCATGGGGGAATGTTGGGCTCTGGATTTGATACATTTTATTGCAGATTCTTGGCTTCTTTCATGATGGGGTTGCTAAGGTTTTCATACTTATGAAGTCTTCTTCTTATGGATTCTTGCAAAACCTTACTCATATGTTGTGGCACTCTTTTGATATCATTGCAACACTATTACAAGAAAATGTATCCATTTTGCTATCATCAGGCACTTCCAGCCGTGTATACAAGCTACTAAACAGAGGTGTTCCAAATCTTATTAATGGTATCACTCATTGTAACAATGGAATGGCAGTTTATAGAAATCAAGATAATGATGAAGGATTTGTGCATTGGTTAAGCTATTTGTTTTCTTGGGTTCTGGACGTGGACATCAAGAGTTTAAATGCTGAGCGCCATTTCCGGGATATTTGTCTCTTTAACATAATGTTGATACTAAACAGAACTTACCAGTACCAGGTACCAGCTCACACCCAGTGAAGATATCAACGAAGCTGCTAAATTTTTATCCAGCTCTTAGAAGGTTTGGAAGGTTTGATAGGGAAATTGATATTGAAGTTCCCAATGAAGTGGGACGATTGGAAATCCTTCGTATCCATACAAAGAATATGAGTATTTCTAAAGATGTTGAATGAATTGCAAGTACAGTATTCAAGTAACAGGGGCAAAATGATTTTATTATGGAAACGAAAAGTACAGTAACTGGGAAATCTTGAATCGGGGAGAAATGCAGTGATTATATTCTGAGTGTCTTCATGCATACTCTATTTGTATTCATTGTGTGCTCTTGAGAAGATGACTGTTTTAAAGGATTTGTATTTTTTCAGTAGTTATGAAGACAGAAGGATACGCATGGATATGTTGGAGCTGATCTCGCAGCTCTGTGCACTGAGGCTGCGTTACAGTGCATCAGGAAAAATGGATGTTATTTACTTAGAGACTATCGATGCTGAAATCCTCAATTCTATGTTTGTTACCAATGAGCATTTCCAGACTGCCTTAAGCTCCAGTAACCCATCTGCCCTGCGTGGAATTGTTGTCGAGTGTGCTCTTTTACAAGCCACCAGGTTGTGGAAAGACTCTGCTTGCAAAAGCTATTGCTAATGAGTGCCAGGCCAATTTCATCAGCGTAAAAGGTCCAAAATTATTGCCACGCGTGTTTCTTTTACTAAATGTATTGCCTTCGTGTCATGAGATTAGGACATTCAAGAATCGGTTGCAAACTTAATGGTATCGCCTATCTTAAGGGGCGAATAAGCATTCGGTTGCACATGTAATCATGCTTATCAAGAGACACGGATAAAGGCAATCTTAAATCGACTGGGTATGTAAAACGTGTCTCATTCTCCGGTGATACTCTTAAAACCGTTTTGTAACTACTTGTTTATCCAGGGCGTAAAGCCATGCATTGTGGGGGATCTGAAACGTTATATACAGAGTTGCTATGCTCGAGAAAGGGGAGGAAGATAGACAGAGCATAGATTAGATAGAAGAATGGAAATCTCCAGGCCTTGTATTGTTCTTATTTTTCAATAAAATAGTTAGAGTTTCATTAATACGACCTTTGTTATTGCCATTTTGCTGTAAGTTATTTATCTTCCAGTATGCGTTGATTTAGAGAACGGTCTGTTGACAGAGAAGGCAGGGCCCCCTTCGATGGAAACAGAGTTGTATACATTGCATTTACAATAGACTCCATCTTCAGATTTGAACATCATTTTTCAGCAAAGATTCGATTCCAATCTACATTGTCAGTTTTCTCATTGGTTTAATAGAACAGAAATAGCATTTCATTTGATTTCAACAGAGGGTTTAGCATTTCAAGATTCAAGTTTAGATGTTATCTTTTCAGCCATTGATTAACAGAAATAGCATTTCATTTGGTTACAATAGAGAGTTTCATTGCATTATAAAATAGAAGGTTGCTGAGTTGTGTGGAGTAATAAGTAGCAAAAACTTAATTGTTTTCAGTCATTAGTGTGCAATAGACCTTTTACATGCATATACAGAACAGTTTTATGAAGTTAGTACAGGGTAGTACAGAGTAGTGCAGAACAAAGTAGAGTACATTAGCTTCTTCCAGCAAGTTTCTTTTAGCAGTTCAGAGATTAGTTTGGCATCCTTTAAACCCCCTCTTTAACCCTGCATTTCCTGTGCTGGTTCCTCTAAGTCTACCTTCCCGGGTTGACAATTAAATGTTGATTCATATGTTATATATCCAGCTCGACAGTGGTAGCAATCCTTATCTTGGTGTTCTTCCATAGGTATAGTTTCTCTTTGAACATCTTATCTTCTAGAAAATAGATATGCAGGATATGTACAGAAACTATGTAAACATGGTATGTACAAGAACTATGAAGAGTATTGTTACCTTGTCTTAGAAGAAGAAGTTTGTTTTGTCCTGCTTGGCTTTCTTTGAGGGTTCCCTTTCTTCGACAACTGATGCTTCGTGTGTTTCCTTCCTTTTCTTTAACTTGAGACAACGATTCTTGTAGTAACCATACTTTCAACAATTGAAGCATTGTATTCTTGACATATCTTTCTCTTGATTTGGTTTCTTTCTGGAGCCAAACTTCTTTTTATTCCTGAAATTCTTGAACTTTGTTGTGAAGGCTTTGATCATCGTATTTCTTTTGGGGTTTCTCTTTTGCACCGATCCTTGATTCTTCTTATGCACAACAAGTCCAAAGTTCTTCAAGTGTAGGATACTCCTTCCTTGTGTTCATGCTTGCGACAAATGCATCCCATGTCTTGGGAAGACCATTGAGTACTATATTTACCAGTTCCTTCTCTGAGACGATCTCTTCAATAGCTTTTAGTTGATCTCTTAACTGAGAGATCCTCACAAAGTATGATGTGATGTTGTCATCATCATTCATTTTCATGTTGTGGAGCTCATTCTTCAGACTCATTACTTGTCCAATGTTTCTGACTGAGAAGAGGTTTGTTAGGGCATCATACATCTTCTTAGATGAATCAAGATGGGAGATGCAGGGTATCAAGTGGTCTTTTATAGAATCCATTATGATACTCATGGCATTGATGTCATTGTCTTTGAACTTCTCCATAACTGCAACGTTCTATGATTCCTTCTCTTGTCCTTCTTCAAACTCTGGTTCCACAATATTTCCTTTCACAATATCCAACACTTGGTTCTTGGCAAGGATGAGGTCAATCCTTGTCTTCCATGCTTTGAAGTTAGAAGCCCCTTCTAACTTGTTTTCTGACTTCATAGAGTAAGTCATGGCTGCTTTGACTTGGTCAACCCTAGATTTGACCAAAAACTCAAACTTGACATCTTAGCTTGTTGAGAATACCAGGAGATGCACTAGGCTAGGGCGCACTAGTCTATTTGAAAATTAGGTCAATCCCTTCACTTAAGGTGCCTCAACGAGAGGGTTAGGGTTTCATTGCTACAACAAAAACTCACTGCAACTACAACTGAGCAAATCCTCCCAATCTATCTTCCAGCGATTAGACTATCCGAAGATAGTGTGGGCCCATAACCTGTTAGAATATAATGGATGTGCTCATTTAACCATATACAATATCACTATTGTCACCCATCCATAGGTCGAAGCCACCCCCGAGCACCTTAACCTCTACAGAGAATCATTCCGGATGCAAACCCTAGGCTAGATAGCCAAACAAAGGTGGCGCATCTTTCTCCAAGGATAGCACACCAAGCAAGAGTAACAAGAGCTGATTAGAGAGTCCAAACCATAACCCAGAGAGAGTCCAAGCCAAAACCAAAATCTGCTAGTTGCAACAGCTGCAACAACAAATCTCCTCCATACTTGCGCAAAAACTGGTGCACTGCAGTGCACACAAGTGCTGCTTCTGCAATTCTGAGAATCCTGGCCAGAATGAAGACTGGCCTCCTGTATTTATGGTATTTCTATCAAACTGCCTGGGCCGACTTCTCATTCTGGGTACTAATTCTTTAGTGTATAAAATTTCCTTTAGCCGACTTCTTCTCTTGGAGGCTAATAACCTAATACAAGTCATTCTCTTGAGCCGACTTGTCTTCTAGGGTTATTAACTAATTAATTAGGGTTTATTCTTGCTTCCTAGAATATTCTATTCTCGTCGGGTTTACACGTGGAGGTAAATACCTCCCGCAACTACCATAATATCAACACTTGGATCCATAACTTGGAGTAAGGAAGCGTGGCTTCAATATTGACTTGTCTATAGTCGAGTTAAGGATGACCATAAAAATGGCGACCAACAAAATCTCGTTCTCTCAAATCTATTAGATTGTCACAGTAAATGCGGGAATTGGTGGCAATTAACTATCCACTTGACCGATATCATGTATTTGCAAACATTATTATATACGTAACCATATGTTATGAATTTAATTGTAAATTGTATGACATAAAGGATAATTTGAAAAAGGAGCCAATGGTCTCAATACTGGTCAACCTTAACCCAAGATCCAACCTACTATAGTTGACTTTGTTGTTGCTATTGGACCCTGCCATCACTGAAACCTACAATAGGGTTACGATTAAGCATTTTTTTTATTTTGATAATAACTATAATACATTCATTTTCAAAATAGTAGCTCATTGACGATTAATGCAAAGTAATGCACAATGGATTCAACTTTTGCCTTTTGATTTTCACTTTGAATATATAAATCCATGCAATGTGAAACATGTTAATAATATAAATTGAAAGCATATTAGGTTGCATGCATTTGATCAATTGAAAAAAATTCAATATGGGACTAGAGAGCTTTTTCTTTGTATTGCATTTATGACAAAAAGTCTAGATTAGTTAACTAGTAGAGGGTTAGACAAATTAGATGAAAATTTTTAGATACTTCAACAATTTTGAGTTAAGAATGGATCTATACAACAACAACAAACCATGATTCATGTTATTAGAGTGAGTTGTGAATGATGGACTGCAAATGTTGAATTGAATATTGTTGGGAGCATAATTTGAAACCAAAAGTGAATTGTGAATGTTTTACAGAATCAACTAGCCTCGAGTTACTGTAATATTTGTCTAGGTAATCAAATTCCCCCATTCTATTTGGCATCTGCTTGAATTTCTATAAGATGGAAAAACACTCATCAATGCATGCAATTCAAAAGAGGACATGAGACAAACATGTTTGCATCAATCACAATCAAATGGGAGGAAATCCACGAGTCTACAATCTTCGACAATGCAATGTTTTCTTGAATTAGGGAAATCTAGAGATATATGCTACATATCTCATATTCTAAATGTCGTTATAAAATTTTATTGAGCATTATGTCAAATATGATCTACGTGGAGGCACCAGATATAAATCTAAATCTAGATCTACATGGATTATGGCATGGCTTCTCTCACGTAGACTTTCAACTTTACTTTAGATTTATTTTGTCAGATCTACAATTCTATATTTATCTAACATAATTGCGAAGTCCCATAGGCCTTGAGGGTTGAAACTTAGCTCTGATACCATATGTCATGCCCCAAAATTCTAATAACATAAATAAATGGATAAGCACCACAACTTGCAACCTAGATCTGATAAAATAAAGATATATGATTGAATATTTCATAACTTAAAAGGAGTATGTGATGAGTAACTTATCTGGAAGCTTGCTGGCATTTGAATATGTTAAGACCAAAACGACAACCTCATGAGGATATGAATCCCCTTGCATTTTTATAGAGGTGGTACTCCTTTGTGGCTGAAAGATATGTCTGTGATATCTTGGATTAGGGAGAACGCTAAACAAGAAACCCCAGATATTTATTGCTTAGATTTGTAAATAAAATGGTTCTTCAATAACATGATATGATCTTTATGTGCAACAACAAGTCTTTTAACAATAAGAAACGATTGAAGGGGGGGCTTCACTATCAAAATTTCTTTGTGCTCAACATCATATATATAACCTTCTTAATTACGTTCAAATACATCAATATCTTCTTCACGAGAAATATGAGAGAACAATTTTGACCATCTCAAAGAATTTTAAAAGAGTATTACTATTAAGATCAAAAAGAGAATTTGATAGGTCAATTTCAAATACCCTATACTCAAAACTCAAAGTTACAAGATACAATCGAAATCAACTTCAATGTAATTCTTTGTGGAGTTTTATTCATGGAAGATGTTGTTCATTACAAAATCTCTGACAGTCATATATATGATTGTAAATACTCCATGATCATATAAGAAAAGTCTTTTGAAGAATACAAAAAGAACACTCAAGAACTCATCCTTGTGCCCAATTAAGAGATTCAAGCATAAAGCTATGAGAAATGGTGTAAAAGAAGAAAATGAGTGGAGAAGATGGAGATCTATTTTCATTGACCATAAGCTTTGCTGCATGTTGATGGTTGTACCTTATTATTCTGATCTTTTTCCCCTGCCCCTCTGAAATAATGGAAATGATGAAGCCCTTTCTTGCCCTTTAAAAATCAGATGTTCTAACTACTTGAGTAGTTAAGGCCTAGCTCTTCTTGAATTTCTCATACAATATTATTCTTGAGTCATTCAGTTTAATTAATGCCTTATTTAAATGTTCTTAATGAGTTCACATCATTAACATCTGTATTTTTCAAATGGGTCCCTTTCCTTTTTTAATAAAAGTTTTTAAATAAACTGTTATTTTGAAAATTTAATTAATTGCCCTTTTAAAAGGGGGATTGTGTTTTAATTTTTTGGGTGTGATATTCAAATTTCCAGCCATGAGAATCACTTCATATGTGATCCTCACCATATTATCTTTCCAACGATATAAATTTTGTCCAAATCTAACCCCTGGATCTCAAGATATGACCTCTTGAAGGTAAGTTGTCACGTAGGCTCATCAGAAAACAAGCTAATTGTTCTTTTAATTTGTGGGAAAAATGTGGCCAATTTCAGCCCTTCAAACCTATACCAACATCTTCTTCATCAAAATACATTTCCAAAGGTATAAAATTTACGCGATTGCATTGCCCAGAGCTCAAGTTATGGCCTCTGCAAGATCATGACTCAACAATCGTAGATTAAGTTTGATGGGGCAATCTTGGTCTTTGCATTGAATTTGGTGCTCCCTTTATGAAAATTTGACTTTTTGTGGTAAAATTTGTGTCTCACATGAAAGGGAGTATGGGAGTGTTTATTCTATATAATGCTAAGTGTAATGAACACTTAGTAAGAAACTTGAAAAGAGAAGAAGACTATGGAGCTTAAGAGCTCGACCTTCCTTGGAAATTGATTAATAAAATATAATTTTAAATGCCAAGTCAACCTTCACATACGCCCAATTAGCATGATGAATCAACCACTTAACTGTCGCCATGTGTTTTTGATAATAACATGCCACATGTCTCCAATGGTGGGCTGCCATGTGTCATTATTTCATTGGATACCAAATGTAACCAATAATATGTTGCCATGTGTCACCACTAATATGTTTTCATGTGGCACCATTCACATACTGCCATGTGTAAGAATCTTATTCGTTGGAAATACACTTGTAATTAGGTGCCATGTGGAAAAATCTTATTGGTTGAGGATACGATATATGAGACTTGGGATAAATTTTAAGTGAGGAATGAATGAGAGAGTTTAAGGATGGGGTAGTAGTGGGTAGTTAAGGGGAGGGTAATTCGTGGGTAGCGTATTTAGGGAGAGTGATGTAGGGTGAGGTAAGGGGGGTGAAAAATGGTGGGAGAGGAGTCAGGTTGAGGAATGAGGGAGGTAAGATGGTATGGAATGGCGAGTTCCCGATCGATGGATTAATAATAAGAAGAAAAACTAAGTATAATGTAAGGGGGTATGGAATATGAGTATGGTGAGTGTGAGGAGTGTGGCGTATGTCGGGTTGGGGAGGTATAAGGAGGGTGAAAAAAATTAAGAAAAATTCTAAGTGTTGGGAAATGGGAAAGGAGGGGAAAGGGAAGTGGAGATAAGGAGTATGGTGGGTGAATCCACAATGATATAATAGAAGATTTTTCATGGGTTTGGAATCCACAACAAGAAGATTTTTATTGGTCTTGGGCTCAAAAATCTAAATGTAGTTCCAAGAAATTAGCTTTATTCCACATGGAAGAAGCACCCTTTTCCGCTTAAACACAAACCTGAATATCTTGAGCATATAGATTCAGATATTGAATTCGAAAAATGCCTGACGAAGATGAGACTAAAGGCTACGTGATGAAATTGTTATCGTTAAAAATTTTTCTTCTTTTGATATCATTTTTTTTATTATTCCAAGAGCGAGAAAATGTAGATGACCAAATTTTGGATGAGTCAACTTGCCTATGGTAATCCAATCTTTGATCTCGTATGTCGCATTAGAGTGTGGGGGACGACTCTCCTCCCAACCAACCCCTTAGTGATTACGACCGAGAGCCCTTGAGCCCTCAATTTATTACCATGCCAACCTTTCTTAGCCTTGTCCTCAAATTGCCTAAGCAATAAGATATATCCTCTTCTCCTTATTCTCCGTCCTTATATAAAATACATCCATGATAAATAATTCGGATCCACTTGTTATTATTTAATTATTCCTCTATCTTACCTTTTCTTTTCCCATAAACTTATCTTATTTTTTTAGTGTTTTTCCATGAATTACCTTTACTTATTTTACCCCCTTCTTTTACTACCCAAATATTTGTTTTTAAGTATTTATTATGATCCCTTTATGATAATTATTTTATTTTATTATTATTATTAATTTAATAATAATACAGAGCATGATAATCAGTAAAGAACACACAACCTTCCTTTGAAACCCGATTTTCTCGACTCCAATGTACTATATTCAAGTTCTTTTGGGTTGCATCCCAAGTGCCACTTTACCTTTGTAACAAATATTTCGTTGTATTGACCACACAAAAAGCTAGAGTAGATGAGAGCAAAATGGTCCACACTCGAAGAAAGGCCCCAAGTGTGGGATGACTTGCCATTAAAACTAGCTTTCACAACTTTGGAATACAACTGTTGGAAATGGAGGGCATTGAGAGGGATTGAAAGGGCATAGTAGAAGCACTACCAAGGAAACAAGTACCCAAAACACGAAACCTTAACATTCTTCTTTATGTGCACACATCTACAGAGTAGTGAGATGTCTCCATCACAACTTGCAACAAATCAAATTGTAGATTGATCAAACATCTTATGCAGTTGGTTACACTTATTTCAACTTCCAGAAGAATGAGTACCATTTTGGCTTTGATACCAAATGTTAGGTTGAAGAATCAACAACAAATAAACTCAAACATGCATAAAGCAAGGGACAACATCAAGCAAGGGACACCG
>JASDQU010099737.1:337350-364118 GCA_032191745.1 Picea mariana
ATAATTAAGTCCTCATATATATATATATATATATATATATATATATATATATATATATATATATAATTTTAGGTGACTATAACAACTATGTCATAATTAGATATTTAATTCAATCATATGCATAACTATTTCCCATAATCTCTCAAGTGATCTCTTCATCCCTAACTTCTCTCTCTCTTTTTTCATCTTTAATTCTTTTGTAGATTTCTATGCTTGGTTTACATCATTACAAATCCATCCTATAATTTAAATATTATTCATGTTTAACAACTATGCCATAATTAAATATTTAATTCAACCATATGCATAACTATTTCCTATAATCTCTTAAGTGATCTCTTCATCCCTAACTTTTCTTTTTTTTCTTCATCTTTAATTTTTATGTAGACTTCTATACTTGGTTTACATCATTACAAATCTATGGTATAATTTAAATATTATTCATATTTTACTAGTAAAAATTAAAAGAAATAATCTTTTAGAAAAAAACAAAACAAACTTATATACTTTGAAAATAGGAAATTAAGACAAATATATTCTAAATTTAGATTATTATTTTATTTTTTAATATGAAATTAAAAAAAATGTGTGTGATGACATCCATATCCATATACATATGAAAATGCAAGAGCAATTACATGAGGAAAAAACCTGTTTAAATGGTCCAGTACAGTGCACTGACTCGTTAGTTTTGACTTTGAAAGGGGTGTGGTCCTCCTATTACAAGACAGGGATGGCGAAGGTGAAATCGAGTGGCGTGGAATGGAAGACAATAACTTCAGGAGAAAGAAGCGGCGTACAAATCGAGAAAAAGCTTGGCAACAACACTTGTCCGTGATCGATACCACGTTTTGTCAAAATTAAAGGCAACAAAAATTCTGTAAAATAGAAAAAGGGGTAGGAGATTCCAACGTCCATTAGCTTTAAAACAAATACAAGGATTGGAAGAACTTACCGGTTGGTTTCGTTTGAGGGAAGGCAAGGCTGCCATTGCCACTGCCCCCTCTATCTGGCCATTCAATACACATATTTCACGTTTTGTGTTTGCAGACAGGCAGGCAGATGGGTAAAACGCTGGACGCCTTGCTTGGGAAAGGCTTCAAGTCTTCAAAATGGTATGCTCTCTCTGTTATGCCCAAACCAAATGTTGTATTGTTTATGCTAACATCATATAAGGGTTAGTTGGAAACATAGACTGAATTACACGAATTGGGGGTCTAGTTCTCCATTTATCTCCTTATTGATCTGTTGCGTAATAAATATTTTAGCCAATCCGTGCCTTTGATGTGTCGCGATTTAGAATGAAATGTGGAAGTAAGTGACAAATGGTTTTATATTTTGTTAAGTCTGGTGTGTGTGAGAGAGATCCTGATGGGTGATTGGCTGATTGGGCACTCAGCACTTCGTTGTTGAAGATGGTGGTGTCCCGCATAAAGCTGCTGAAGAACAAGAGGGAAATCCAGTGCAGGCAACACAAGAAAGACATCGCATCGCTGCTTCAGAAGGGACCGGAAACCAGTGCTCGCTTAAGGGTATGCTTCTTTCTTCCTTTCCTTATCCCGTGATTGATCCATCAGTAAAGCCAATTAGGTGGTCGTCTGTTTTCTGTTTTTTGTTTTGCCACAAGGCTTCGGCAATCATGCCCTTCTGCAATATGGGATTATTACAATACAGTGAAGCCCGCTTACACCACTCTAGGAAGATCCATGGTTAGGGCTATGTATTTGACTAAAGTGGCCCAGGAGTTGCACCTGGCTCAACTGCTTGAGATGCCCAGTTGCACAGGCAAGACGGCCCGTAGGAATGAAACGTGTCACTGGGGATTTGAGCTTTGGTGGGTATGAAATTCACCTCTGCTTTACCATCTAACCAAGTCCCCATTGACTTCTTGTTTTCGAACTATCTAAACGAATCCCTTTTGCCTAAGTTCTGCCCTGCCTTTTAGAGGTCTTGACCTCGGACCTGCATGTGATCAAACTGAGTACACGTCTGGTCTGGTCCTCATTGGTAGAGGTTAGGTGAGTGACATGAATCAAAATTTGAGGAATTCAATACCCCATACAGGATGGCTCTGATTGTTTTCACTTTCAAATGAAGGGCAGTGCTGAAGTTTTATTGTCTGACAAAAGCAAATCGTGTAAATATTTTATTCTTTTTTGTGACTTATGCTGTCTGTTAGTTTTAAAAGCATCTACAATCAGATGGGAAATATGGTTCCAACTCTTCCAAAAGATCAGTTATACTACAAGGAATCCTTCGGACAGAGCCCAGCTGATAAAGCTGCTGTTGCATTTCATAAATTAAATTGCTTACTTCATCTTACGAAGGCAGAATGGCAGGGATCCACAGTGTTAAATTTAAGGAAAGAAAGTTAACATGTGTGCTTGCAAGTTCCTTTACGTACCTTGTGAGGCTTTTGAAGAAACAACTAGACTACGTAAAATTTTTCCAGAAGCATACAAATTTACCCATTGAATAGAATCACTATAAAAATCTTTATGAAGCTGCAAATTTGTTAGCAAAAGAGTTACTACTGAATTTTTCTTTATTTATTTGCAATATTCGGCCTTATAATATTGATTGTGATGCACATGCAGATTCACATACTTGTCCACAGGCTAGATTAAAAGCAACTGCAGGCTTCTTGTCAGCAACCATATAAACACATAATTTTAAAATGCTCCTAGGAAAAAAGATTGGGGATTCATCCAATTTATGTTGTTTGTCCATAAAGCTGTATAAAAGACATTCTGGTGTAAGCATGTGGTCAGTCGTAGGATTTTATGTTTTAGAAATATGTTTGGAACAAAATTGGAACAGAAATAAGAATGCAGAGAAAAGTTAGCTCTTGGTCAATATTAGATTAGCCCATATGACGGTTTTAAAGCTCAATAAAAATGAGCTCAGTAATACAGAAAAATCAGAACAATAGCTTGATAAACATGAGTCCAGTAGTACAGAAGAATCAAAATAAAGGGTTGATAAAAATGAATTCACGAAAACTGAAGAATCAGAATAAAGGGTTGATAAAAATGAATTCAGGAAAACTGAAGTATCAGAAATTCAGAATAAAGGGTTGATAAAAATGAGTTCAGTAATACAGAAGAATCAGAATAAAATGGCAACAGCTACTTTAGCATATGTAAGAACTATGTATATTACATCTCTACACTTCCAAATGTTTAAAACTGGTAAAAACATGACCACTAACAAAAATGATATCATAGGACACTGTTATCTACTTTATGCTTGCTTAACATCTCTACACTTTCGAATGTTTAAAACTGGTAAAAACATGACCACTAACAAAAGTGATAGCATAGGACACTGTTATCTACTTTATGCTTGCTTAACATCTCTACACTTCCGAATGTTTAAAAATTAAAACTGGTAAAAACATGACCACTAACAAAAATGATAGCATAGGACACTGTTATCTACTTTATGCTTGTTTAACATCTCTACACTTCTGAATGTTTAAAACTGGTAAAAACATGACCACTAACAAAAGTGATAGCATAGGACACTGTTATCTACTTTATGCTTGCTTATCAGGTGTATTTCTAATTATGAAATTTATTTGATTTCGTACCTACTTTCAGGTATTTTTGTTTTAGTGATACACAAGAATCAGATTAAAATGACAAGTTGGCAACAGCTACTTTAGCATATGTAAGAACTATGTATATTACATCTACACTTCTGAACGTTTAACTGTTAAAAACATGACCACTAACAAAAATGATAGCACAGGACACTGATATCTACTTTATGTTTGCTCATTAGGTGTATTTCTAATTATGAAATTTATTTGATTTTGTACCACTTTCAGGTATTTTTGTTTTCATCAGAATTCGCTTTTTACTGGTCTCTGTTTATACACTCAATCAAGAGCCAAATCTGGCATTGCCATGACACAGCACACTTTTCACCTTTTGACTTCTTCACTAATATATATGTAGTTGTAAATTCACTGGAATGTGGTTAGTCCCTGAAGCAAGCCATTTTGGTTCTACCGTCTACGTATAGTAGCTATTATTAGTGATACATGGGGTCATGTTTCCTGTGGGAATGCAATACCAGGGATGTGTCAAAAGTACCTGGTACTCCTGGTACTTCCAGGGATGTCACCTTACCAAAACTGAATGCCCCCAGCAAACAGGGACAGCTGGAATTACCCTGTGGACACATTTGCTGCCACTGTAAATTCTGTGTAGACAACTTATATCAAGGGTTTTGTAACATGTTTGGAAGCCATTATGGTCTTTTAAACTTGGCAAGAGTTAGGACAGTTAATATGTACTTGCAAGTACAGGAGAAATTTTGAATCTTGATGATTTTTCTATGTTATTATGAATCTGATGCGATGGTTCAATATTTCATATATTGGTCTGTATGTCTGTGCCATAGTTACCAAATTTGTCTGAATCAGCCAAACAAATTCGGAAATTCGACAGTTTGTTCGATTCAGCTGAATTATGGTTAAAATTTGATTCGTGGCCAACTACCAGGAGGAGAAGGGGCAAGGTTATTGTCGTGATGCCTGGAACCTGGCCTTCAGCTACAAATTGTCAATTCTTTATTATATATTATTGAATCTTTTATATATTGCCGAATTTTTTTCTGTATTGCAAATTTAATACATGAAAAAAATTCGTATCGTACTGAATTCGAATTTGTATCCGAACTTGAACTTGGTAACTATGGTCTGTGCAAGCCCAAGATGGTGATTGTAAGTTGATGTAAGAGTTAATTGTGGTCATTGGGAGACTGGTATGCTATACAATTTTAAGCAAAGTTACCAGACTCAGAATCGGGAAAAACTTGGCAAGGCAGAAGAGCCAAGAGTTTGACTTGGATCAGGAAAAACTTGGCAAATACAAAATTACAAAGATATATACATATTTTAATGAAAAAAGCATTTTCCATTGATATTCAATAAAGCCATGCCCATACAATGCACAATATCAGTAGATGTCCAAAATTTCATATATCACATATATGATCTGAATACAGAATTGATCAAAGCCGGGCACCAGAAGCATCTGTTTATAACTCTATAATATCTATCAAGTTAACTAAATAGTAAAAAAACTAAGAGGCTTCTCCCATGACTTGGAGTTTTCAAGGTGAAAAAGAGGAGCCTCTTCCTATAGAAGCCAATCCGATGTAGGATCTACATCATACAGGGTCATCGCTACATGATCCAAATCTATCGTCATCATGAAACATTGAAATGTGAACTCTACTATGTGAAGTTTATATCAAACTTTCAAATTCAAAATCGTAGATAAACTGAGAAAAGTCTCGCGTTTCTCACCTTATATTTGTCTGTTGTGAAGTTGAAGATTGTAATGGACAAATACAAGTTCATTTAAGCGCTTTTGTGTTCATCAGTGCACTTTTTGGAATGCATTTTCTCAAACATGCTCTAATTGCGCTCACAACCCGAAACATTGCAAGTCTGACTTAACATTCAAATGGAAAATCTCTAAACGTATCATTGCCAAAGTCTTCCAAACAATGACCTAGCAAATGGCAAGGGTTCAAGAGTCGAGAAGACGATAAAAAGATTATAAAATTTAATAAAAACCAAAAAAATAGACAAAATTTAATGAATTGATCAAGCCTTATAGGAGGATACCTAGGGGTACCCTGCAACATATTCTTCCTTTTGTAATAATAATAATAATAATCTAATTTTAAGGTCACGGCCAAGCTAGACACCGAATTGGTGTATGAGATCCCCTTGTTTGTGGGACAAGGGATCCCCCTCTGCGCAACGATTTGACTACTAATGTCTATGGAGGTGTACATGTCCTACCCCCCTCTGGATTTGAACTTGTGACCTCCTAGGAGGAAACACGTGTTCTTAACCATTAGGCCCACTCAAGTTGTACATAGCACTAGCATAGGCAAACATTTTTGTAGGCCCCTATAATCTTGTAGTTGATAAATGATACAGATTTGGCTTTCTTCATGGGCGAAGCACCTTTCAATGCACGTCGGAAGCCCTCTATTGATCTCCCCATCCTCATTAAATTTCTTCTTATCATAAAAGTATACTAGATTGAAAAAGTACCCAACAACATGTAAGGGGGAATGCAGCTAACTATCCTAACGCTCATAAATAATATCCCAAAGAGGCATATATTTAGCATCCTCATCCTAATATATTCTTTTGATGGCCTCCTTGGTGAGATCCATCACCTAGTAAATGTAGACCATAGCGGGTTTGGCACCATCAACCATCTTGAAAGTTCAAAGCCAATTATCAAACATTTGAGTTTTAAAATAAATGAATTTGAAAATGAAATGAAGTTTGAATATTGAAAAAGTTCAGGTACCTGAGCACTTTGATAGGTGACTTCATCACAACGATAGTCTCTCCAAAGGTTTACTATTGTTTTGTGGACTTTTGGAAAGCTTTTGATTTCATCCCAAGGGAGACTTTGTTCTAGAGACTCAGAGACATTGGCATCTCAGAGACCTTATTGCTAGCCATCATGCACTTATATGAGTCGTTTCTTGGTCGCCTACGCACAACAAACGAGATATCATATTTTACCAGGAGCACCATTAGGGTCAAACAGGGTTGCCCCTTGCCCCCCACATTGTTTGGGATCTACATTGACAAGTTGGAATCCTTTTTGCATGAGTACATCCAATATGGAGATGGGTGCCTTCTCCACCGGGTCCTAATTTTTATCCCGTTGTTTGCGGATGATGTGATCCTTCTAACTTCATCCCTTGAAGGGGTTATAGAGACAGCTGGATGCCGTGGCCTTCTTTTGTGACCTTTGTCAATCGATGATCAACCTGGGTAAAACCAAGGTCATGATCTTCAATGGGTCGAAGAAGATCCTCTTTGATCACTATTTCTTTTTTAGAGGAGAGGAGATTGAGATCACCAACACTTATACTTATTTGGGGGTATTGTTCACGGGACCTTGCTTTAGTCTGCGGCATGCACTTTAGCCTCGCGTCAGCAAGGGCTATGTTTCCTTGGCCCTTCTTGAGTGGCAGTGTTTTCGAAGCCATTTTTAGGACATATCGTTCAAGATGTCACTCATGGACACTCTTGTCCGCCCACAGTCCTATATGGTTTCGAGGTTTGGGGATCTAGTTTGCTATAGTTTGATTGGTCTTCAACAAAGAGGGTACAAATCATCCTCCTTTGTCGCATCATTAAATGCAAGCATATAGTTCCTCAGCCCATTGTCCTCGCAGAGTTTGGTTCGCCCTTTCTAGCTTGAGACAGTGTTCGGTCTCATCTCACTCTTGCACCACATTCAGAACTTTGTTAATACAACAAAGGAACAAGACTAGTATCCATACTTGATTTACTGCTTATTAGAGTCCATCGCATCAGCTAGCTCTTCGATTCGATCTCAGTGCTGGTACGACGAGGTCTCAGATCTCCTTGCATCTGTGGGTATTACGATGGACCGACTCCCTCCATTTGGATATTCACTGGATGTACCCGACCATCTCTTACCTACCAGATAGTAGATGAATACAATCATCCGCGAGGATATCTACATGCAGTTTGTATAGGTCACTTGGATAAACCCTCAGGGCGGTTTATGTCTGATGGCCTTCTATGTTGAGCACTTCATGGTTATGAGGGATGGGCTCAATGTTTGACCCCATTACACACTTTGCCATTGGATGCACTCTCTTTGGATCCCCCTGGGCCAATTCAAAGTTGGTTCTCATAGACTACGGATTGAGATTGACCATTAGATTGACCGTTCATATAGGATTTGCCAGCTATGCCATCTTTGAGAGATTGAGACTGAGGAGCACTTCATCTTTCGTTGCTTGGTTTACTATGAGATCTAAGGACGGTTCCACTGTCTTTTCAGGGAGCTACAGACACTTGGGAGCTTCTTTGGGTACCTCGACCATCGATGCATGGCCTTATACATGTAGGAGGTCCTCTGTCTCTGCTTTTCTATCCTCCAACCACATCCACGTCGTGGACCAACTACCACGACGTGGACCAACTACCACCCAACATATCACTTCATTTTTTACGGTGCTCCCGACTAGGGGCACTAAGCAACACTAAGCGACAGTTAGATAGAGATGATCCTGTTAAATTTTGAGCTTGATTTCTTAAGCGAATTATTTCTTTGAATTCTTCAACACTTTGATTCCAGCTGAATACATTTCAACAATATAGAATCATAACTAAATAGCAATAATCATGTAGATACGTAAGCATGCACATCAACAACACATATACCCTGGGGAACTCCTGTACAGGGAGAAAAACCCTAGCAAACAATATTCCTTTATTGCATTAATAATGTAAGATCACTTACAAACATTGACCATGAAAACTCTGCTCTTAAAGAGCTTGCCAAGTTGACTCTGACCTAACAGAGAACTAAGAGACCTTGCTGATATAGATGTATCCGAGTTACTTTCAAAGATTGAGATATATCAACTCTGATATGGGTTGTTGAAGCTGCCTCTAATTGACTAATATGTGCCTCTGATATGCTGTCTCTAAAGCACAGAGGTGCGCCTCTGATATGCTGCCTCTGCAGCACTGTTATGCGCCTTTTATGTTGCCTCTATATGTTGTTATTACAACACTGTTATGTGCCTTTTATGCTGCCTCTATATGCTGTTATGACAACACTGTTTTGCTCCTTTATACTGCGTCTATATGCTGTTAGGACAACACTGTTATGCACCTTTATATGCTACCTCTGTATGCTGTTATGACATCACTCGCCTTTATACTGCTTCTATATGCTGTTATGACAGCACTGTTATGCGCCTTTATATGCTGCCTCTGTATGCTGTTATGACAACACTGTTATGCACCTTTATATGCTGCCTCTGAATGCTGATGTGCACCTCTATATGTTGTCTCTACATTCACCCTTACCCTGCATAACCATTGTGTGGAAGAGAGGTGTCGACCTTTGCTTATAAAGGAGTGAAGAGGACAAGTAGATGGCTCGAATTAGGAACTTGTTTGCATGCTTTAACATAACTCAGCTTCACACTTTGGTTCGAAAATAGAACTAGACTTGAGACTTTAGTTACAACTCACCCTTGACTTGGCATGCATACGTACTATCTTAGCATGCACATCTCATGCATGCAACATGCAACTAGACATGCATGCAGTGCATGTCATGCATGCAACATGCAACTAGACATGCATACAGTGCATGTCATGCATGCAACATGCGACAACTTGACAACAATGTCTTTGACTTAGACATGCAACTTTGACTTCTACAACTCGACTCTTTACAAGGCAATTCAAATTTCTCTTCATGGTGGATAATGTTACACGTGCCAACGCACTAGATCAATACATTTATATCATTTGCAATATTAGGAATATCGTTTGTTTCTAGCTCACAGGAATTTTATATTCAACCTAACTTTTGCTAGATGCCTTGACTTTTGCTCATGGCTCACAAGGCTTGACTAGGCTCACAGAGGTTGTACGTTCCCCCTGACTTTTGCACTAGCTGTCTATGCTCACAGAGGTTGTACGTTCCCCCTGAATTTTGCACTAGTCTGTCTATGCTCACAAAGGTTTGCACGTTTCCCTTGACTTTTGCACTAGACTGTCTGTGCTCACAGAGGTTGTACATTCCCCTAACTTTTGCATTAGACTTACATAGCATCTCGTTCATCCTGACTTTTGGTTTGACTCACAGAGGTTGTACGTTCCCCCTGGCTTTTGTCAATACCTCACAAGACCGGTTGATTCTCCAAATCTCCTCGGCTAGCCTCAGGGTGGCCCATATGACCTCTCATTGGAGAATGACTGTCGATGTTGCCAAATTTAACAGATCCCAGATAAGTGAGGACACATGGCATCTCTACCTTCGTGAGACTCCAGTGGCGTCATCAGACCATACTTCACATTAGCAGTCAGACTAGTCGCCAGATAAGATCATCTAGAACACATCAACAAGGTCTTCTTTCTAGACAACAACACAACACTCATCCCAACGCCTTCGTTGTTTCCTTTTTCGGATAGACATCTACTTTGAGTTTTCTTCATTCGGTCTCGGATGTTAGGAGAGATGGTTCCAGTGGACCAGTGTAGCCTCGTACCTCCGACATCATAGATTTTAGATCTACTCACTTTGTACATCTATTCCCTGGATTGCCTTTCCATTTTTGGAGTCACTTCTCTAGGTTTTGGATTAGATTTCTATTCTATTTTTACTTCCTGCTTCTTCCTTTTTATATAGGAGTCGCTTTAGCGCTCCCGCATTGTATAGACATCATTGTACCTAATAGTCCCCTTCAATGGTCATTTGTCAGACATTAATACATTTACCTTATCTTATCTTCAAAATCTTTCCATAAACCATCATTAAACACGAGCAACGATTTCAATGCCCTCATTGGTTTTGCTATGTCTAGATGCCATCCACCTAGGTCTCAAAAATATTCTCTTGAGATTAATCTTTTGTTCAAGCACAAATTGCAAGGAGATGAAGTTTGTTGCAAATTTGGTGACTGTAGGTTGAACAAGTTCCTTTCCTTCAATGTATATTCTCATGGTGCTAAGGACATTTGTGTGATTGTAAATGTATTTGGTATGCATTTTGTGTTATCCCCAACCTCGCATAATCAATTGATTTTATCAATGGCCTTTAGCATCAAATCTATGTAATGTGTAGCACAAAAGGTCCAAAATATGGAGCGGTGCCTAAGCAAGTTTACTGACAACCATATAATTTGTTGCATTATTGGCAACAATTTGTACATGTTGTTCTTCCACGTCTTGAACAACTTTATTCATCATTTCACATATCTATTAGGGACTCTTAATTTTGTCTTAGGCATCCACTGATTTGAGAAATAGTGTCCTTTGGACAAGATGCCAGGAAATTTATTAAGGTTTTGTTCCTAGTATCTGTCCATCCATCAATCATGTTGGTGCAACGAAATTCTGCCCATGATGAACAATACTCAACAAGTAAAAGGTTGACATCATTAATGGTTTCTAACAATAATTTTTCCCTAAGGTTCTCCGATAAAGGGGCTTTGAACCCCCTGGACCTGCAAGAACGACTACATCAATCATAGATTTGCCAATAAGGGATTCTAGCATAATTGAATGGAATGTTTGAATACTACCAAAAATTAGCAATGGCCTTCCTTGCTTGAATACAAACATTCTTTTTCCAACTCATGCCATCCAAGATAGGTTGGGAACCGAGTTGTGTACACGGAGCTAAAAAAGGGTTTATATTTCCACCTCCATGTCTTAGATTTGTAGAAATGGGAGGACGAAGCAGTGTTTGGCTTTGAGTTGGAGTTTGAGGGATGTGTTAAATCTCTTGAAAAATCAGAACCCAGTTACAGATTTTAATTAAACAAAGAACATAATTGAACTTTAAATTAAAAACTGAACATGCTGATTTTTCTTAACACTAAAATGCAACGGGAAATATACTCTTAAAGACACAAGCATTCACACAGAAAAATACTCGAGATTTTTGGTCAAATGACCCTGGAAAAACCCAACTGGGAAAATCGGTCTTCTGCTTGGTGATTTTTTCTATTTTAGCAAAGGGTAACTTCATAAATTTTACATCTGTTGTTATAAAATTTTCCCGAGGCAAAATCTTTTCCTTCAGCAACCTCACAACCCTCACACCTCCTCCAACTCCTCACGACCTAGCTATTGGGTGCGCTGTACGACCTGTACGACCCAGGTCGCGCGGCCTAGCTACTGGGCGCGTTGTGTGGCCTGTACGACCTTCTGGTACAACCCAGATCGGGTTGGCTTTGCTGCTAGGTACTATGGAGCAGATGGATGAGAAGAAATGGAGGTCGTATGACCTCTTCCTCTCCTGCTGAAGTCTTCTCTGTTGTTGACACTTACTCTCACTGTTGTAGCTGCTTCCTCACCAAATCGACTTGTGCAAAAATGAGCCCAAAATCCTATTTCTTCCTTGGCAATTCGATTTGGGCCCACTAGTCATCTCAATAGTTGAGATTAGATCTGAATAAAGGGCTCAGATTGAATGTCTTATGACTATAGGAAAAATATAATTTTTCCTAAGTCATCTAAGTCATGAAGAGGGTAAATTAAATTGGGGCCCTCTTTGTGGGTCCCCTGCCAGATTTGGTGCACCTCCAAATCTAGCGAACCCTTTCCTCTCTGGGTGCGCTGTACGACCTGTACGACCCAGGTCGCGCGGCCTAGCTACTGGGCGCGTTGTGTGGCCTGTACGACCTTCTGGTACAACCCAGATCGGGTTGGCTTTGCTGCTAGGTACTATGGAGCAGATGGATGAGAAGAAATGGAGGTCGTATGACCTCTTCCTCTCCTGCTGAAGTCTTCTCTGTTGTTGACACTTACTCTCACTGTTGTAGCTGCTTCCTCACCAAATCGACTTGTGCAAAAATGAGCCCAAAATCCTATTTCTTCCTTGGCAATTCGATTTGGGCCCACTAGTCATCTCAATAGTTGAGATTAGATCTGAATAAAGGGCTCAGATTGAATGTCTTATGACTATAGGAAAAATATAATTTTTCCTAAGTCATCTAAGTCATGAAGAGGGTAAATTAAATTGGGGCCCTCTTTGTGGGTCCCCTGCCAGATTTGGTGCACCTCCAAATCTAGCGAACCCTTTCCTCTCTAACTCCAATTCTAATAGGATATATGGAAAACTTGGGCTTGGCATTGTGGATTCAATAGAAGGAGGTGATAATGGGGTATTAGACTAAGATTGGCCATCTTTGAGTGATGCCATTTTTGCATTTATTCTTGCTTTAACCTCATTGAGGGTATGAAGGTCCAAGTTGGCTTGGTGTTTAACATCTTGGTCAACAACTAGGCAAGGACCAATGTCATGGTCAAGAATCCGGGCAAGGTGGTATTTGAATCTATGTATGCCATCACTATAAGGAGGTTGGAAAAAATTACATTTATCTTAGTTGATCCTTGAGTCTTTTTGTTATGAACCTTAGCCCTTAAGATTGAATCACAATCGATATATCAAAATGCTCAACGCTTTATTCTATATCAAAACCCTTGAGGTAGGGTAACACCATACAATGATCCTTTTTTGGAAGTATCAATTCTTGTCAACTTGCCTCTTTGAGGGGGCAACCTCCCTATGACGTTCCCAACTCCCATGTTGAGTCATGTTACTACCAAATCAACACAATACAACTTTGATACCAATTTAAAAATGCATCCACGCAGCATGATGAACAAACTTATGCAAATAACCATAAAAACGCTTACAAATGTAGATTGCTCAAACATATCTCGCATTTAAATGCATAAACACAGAATAAAACACATCAATTAAACACAACATTTAATAGTAAATATCATAGATAACCAGATCAATTATCTTTATAAACATTTTACATAACCAACTATAGACGTTAGACCTTCCCCCCAACCATAGGTGTTGTTGCACCAATTCTCTCTACAACAGGCCACCCCAGAGCTGGGGCTACAATTCCACAAGGACGAACAAACTCCTATGGGTGTTTACAATCCACATGAACAACCCAATACCTAGTAAAAAAATAGTGACACGATTCCTACAACAATTCCAACCACCCAACTCTCTTCCCTATCAGTTTGCACAACCCAAGGGATGAAATTTCCTTCTCTGCACTGCAATCCCTCAAAGAATCTCCACCTTCTCTAGGGCTCCAACATAGACCGGCTAGGAATCTCTCAACTGTGGGCTTCAAATCTGGTTGTAACAGGAGTGCTCACATCAACATTTACACAAAGCTCCTTTGGGTAATTTCTCGACAGAAATCCACTTACAGGCATGACAACCTCATTTTCAACATAATTACTAGCTTCAACAAGTTATCTTTAACACCTACTATGGATGCCTCCCTTTTCCCAACACTTAGCTTTGTTTTTTTCTCTTCTTCCTTGCTGTAAAAATTAGCTTCCCTCTCTACAGCATGATAGACCTATCTCATTACTTTTGGTTCTTCTTGTCCCTGGATCTTCTCCTACTATAGGTCTCCACTTCAGAGTGGGTTTCTGGGCTTGGGGTTGAGGGCTATTCATGTCTCAGCTTAGATCTCACTCTCTACTCTACCTTGCTTTACTTTACCTTTTGGTACTCCTGCTTTCTAACATCATCATTGTACTTAGTAGTCCCTTTGACCTATTTGTGGTCATTAGTCGGACATTAATAAAATTATCTTATTTTATTTTATGTACTCGAATTTCCCTTTCTCACAATTCTCCAAGATGATTGTACACAACCCATGCTGTTACAACTAGGTGAGATGGCTCTTTCGCCCACCCCTTACATGCATTCAATGATATAATTCCCATCACGAGTGTACTTAGCCCATGCTTCAATAACTAGGTGAGGTGAGGTGACTCTTCCACCAACCTCACACGCATTAAATGATGGGTTTCAATAAGTCAAAAGAGGATTATATGGTAATGAAAAATTACTTAAGGAAAATGACATGGGATTCTAGGCATGTGTGATTTCCTCTTGGACCCCCTTTCAACCTCCCTCTCTTGTGGAGTCATAGTCCCCCATTACCGTGTCCCTGTTCGTTTGTAGTCGGTGGTGTATTTCATTATTATTATTTTTCATTGTACAACGTTTACATATTATATCGCTTGGCTCTCGGCCATTCATTATATTTACAAATATGCATTACTAATCCATGGATCAAAACCAAGGTGTTACATTCCCCTCCTCCTATATTTTGCATCGTCCTTAGTACACATCACCATACAGGTGTACATGTATACACATACAAAATTTTACATCACAATCTCGATAATTTCGCAGTTTAATGACTCCCTCAACAATTCCAACAAACAATTTCTCATTCCCTTTAATCTGCACAACCCATGGAAGTGTACCCCCTTATCTACACCGTAGTCCTTCAGGTTATCCCACTTCTCTTCCAGGGCTCTTGCACATGTCGGATAGGAAGTCTCAGAGTTGTGGCTCTAGGAACTCCAACTATACTATTGGAGTCTTTAAATATTTATATATAAATGTACATTCAAATTTCCTCAAAATCTGCAAAAGGTTGCGGGTACTCCTCCCGCATGGCCTTCTCGTGCTCCCACATGGTGTCTTTAGGATTGTAGGAGGTCCATTAGACCTTCACCAGGCCGATGCCTTGATTCCTAAGCACTTTGACTCTTCAGTCTAGGATGTCCGATGCACATTGACTCCACCCGATAGCCCCCTTCGTGCTCCACCTAGATCACAATTCAATCAATCATGTGGTTAGGATCATGCACATACTTCTTCAATAAAGACACATGAAACACATTATGATTTCTCATGGATGTAGGCAATGCAAACTTGTATGCAACTGGGCCTATTCTCTCTAGGACTTCAAAGGACCTACAATATGTTGCTGCCAACTTTGGGCAACTTTCCAATCTTAGTGAGCTCCTTTTAGTCTTTATTTTTAAAAACACATGCTCGCCCACTCTAAATTCCCTGTGTGTTATGCCTTTATTTGCATAAATATTTTCTTTGTCCTGTGCAACCTTTAAAGTTTGTTTGATCTTTACCATTTGCTCTTCCATTTCCCTTAGCAACTCCGACCCAATAATGACTTTGTCTATTGGGTTATCCTAACTCATTGGTGTGTTGCATTTTCTGCCATATAAGGCTTCAAACAGACTCATCTTCAACGAGCTTGATACCCATTGTTATAAGCAAACTCAACCAAATGAAGATAGTCTTCCCACTTGGAAAGTTTCTCCATTACATACATGCTTAACATATCTTCAATTATTTGGTTGATCTTCTTTGTCTGCCCATCCAACTCTGGATGATATGCTATGCTGAAATTTAGTCTCAAATCCTTTAAATAGCCCTTTCCAAAAATTGGAAGTGAACTTGGGATCTTTGTCAGATACAATTGCCTTAGGCATACCATGTAGCTCGGCGATTTCATTCATATAAATTTTTGCAATGTTGGTTTCCCTATGCATCATCTTGATTGGAATAAAATGAGCAACCTTTGTAAGCTTGTTCACCACTACCATGATGAAATCACGTTGCCTTGTTGTTTTGGGCAGCTTGGTAATGAAATCTATAGTAACAATCTCTCATTTCCATTCAGGAATGGGCAATGGTTGTAGAAATTCCGTTGGATGTTTGTGTTCAGCCTTTACCTTCTGACATTCCATGCATCTAGTAATATAATCGACTACATCTTTTTTCATTCCAGGCCAAAAATACTAGCCTCTTACAGAGACAATTATTTTCTGGTATCTTGGATGTCCGATGTATGGCACATTATGCATCTTTTTCAACACTAATTTTCTCAATTCTTAAGAATTAGGAACATAAATCTTATTCATGTACAAGAGGATTCCATCCTCATTCAACTCATAGTCTTTAAATTCTAGTTGTATATTATCTTGTTGTACACCTTCTTTAACTTGTAAATAGTGTTGGTTTGATGCTACAACTTTCAAAATTCTGCTTTTTAAATCTGAACTATAAATACTAATGGATGTAGCATGCATTTTATGCACCCTCCTGCTAAGTGCATCAACCACTTTATTCTCTTTTCCCTTGATGTGCTTCATGTCAAAGTCGTATTCATTGAGAAATTCTGACCATCTAGTTTGTATGGCATTTAGTGTTGGCTGCTCAAACAAATATTTCATACCACTGTGGTTTGTCCTCAGTTCGAATTTTCTGCCCATGAGATAATGCCTCCGCATTTTCAGTGCATGAACAATAGTTGCAAGCTCCAAGTCATGGGTAGTACAATTTATTTCATGCTCTTTGAGTTTTTTGGATTCATAACAAATGACATGCCCATTTTGGGTAATGACTCCTCCAAGTCCTTCTTTACATGCATTTGTGCACACAACAAAATCTTCATTTGGATCTACAATCTTTAAAATAGGTGAACTGGTTAATAATTCCTTTAGGTGCTAGAAATTGTCTTCACACTTGGTAGTCCATTTAAATTTTATTCCTTTCTTTTGCAACGAAGTAATTGAATGAACAATCTTGGAAAAACCTTCAATGAATCTCCTATAGTAATCATTTAGACCCATAAATGATCTCACTTTTGAAATGTTCTTTGATGCTAGCCAACCTTTGATTGCTACAATTTCTTTTGGATCCATTGCTGCTATGCCCTTCTCTGAGACAATATGGCCCAAATAGTGGATGTGCTTTTGAGAAAAGTGCACTTGCTCAACTTAGCATACAATAAGTGCTCTCTCAACACTTGTAGTACCATCCTCAAATGCTACTCGTGTTCCTTCTCTGTCTTGGAGTAGATAAGAATATCATCCAAGAAGACCATAACAAATTTGTCCAAGTAACCTCTGAACACTCCATTCATTAGACACATAAAAGTAGTTGGTGCACTTGTCAACCCAAATGATACTACCACAAATTCATAATGGCCAGACCTTGTTCGAAAGGTTGTCTTGCTAGTATCTTCTTCTTTGATTCTCACCTGTCGGTAACTTGATCTTAGGTCAATCTTAGAAAATATCCTTGCTCCTTTAAGCTAATAAAAAAGATCATCGATCCTTGGTAGAGGATACTTGTTCTTTATAGTAAACTTAACAAGTTGCTTGAAGTCAATGCACAACCTCAGAGTTTCATCATTTTTCTTCACAAAAAACACTGGGGCACCCCAAGGTGAGACACTTGGGCATATGTACCTGCCTTTTTCAACAACTCTTCTAGTTGCATTTGTTATTCTTTCAGCTTTGGTGTGCTCATTTTGTAGGGAGTCTTGGACATTGCAACAACTCTAGGCATCAAGTCAATAGAGAAGTCGATGTCTCTCTTGGGTGGCAATCCTAGCAATTCCCCAAACACATCTTCATATTTCTTTAGGACTAGATAATCATAAATATTTGACTCTTTATCCTTCTCTAGCTCTTCCATATGTGTTGCATATATCGGACACCCTTTTCTAAAACTTCTTTTCAACTGCAATGCTGAAATCTCTCTAATAGATATATGTTATGACCCAAGGGGGGCATATATATGGCTAAATGTATATGATATGACCCCAAGAGGGGGCATATATGGGCCTAAATGTACATGTAATGTGCAAATACATATGTAATAGGGTCGGCCTAGTGATAAAAGGGCCTCATGTGCAAGTGTGAATAGCTATATATAAGAGATTGTGTATTCATTATGTGAAGTATGAATGGTCTTTGGTTAATTTGGAGGGGGTTCTCCTATTCCTTAAGGAGTTATTGTGTAATATACGGTTATGGAATCATCCTGAATTTAGTTATTGAGGAAATTTGGCTATAAATTTTTTTATGTAACATTTCAGACCCTGAAATCCAGAGTATATTCATATAAATTATCAATATAGTTGTGATAAAAATTTCAGCTTTTGGTTCATCCTAATTTTGTATATACACCCTGTGTAATATAGGGTAGCTGACTAGTCCTATTGACTAGTCTCAAACAGGTGTTCCGGGTACAATAGCCATAACTTCTTCATAGAGCAACCAAATTGAGTGAGACCAGTTGCATTGAACAATGGACATGCCATAGTATATATGGTACAATTTTCAGAATTGTATATCAATTATTGCGCACAGGGCACGTTGTACAAGTGATCTCTACCGGAAAGGCAAAAAATCAACAAGGTGTGGGGGAAGTTATCATAAATTCCACTTGGCACATCCAATTTTTGTTAGACCTGTGGCATTGCAGAGAAGAAATTTCATAGTACTAGAGGTCACAATTTCAGACTGAGAAGGGCTGAAATTTGAGAGATACATCATAAGTAAGGTCGCCCAGGAGGACAGACTCAAAATCAGGGTTTCAAAGGTATGTTCACTTAAAACTATCATAACTCTTGATTGGAATGTCTGATTGAGCTAATTCAAAATCCATTAGAAAGATAACACATAGAAGAGAATATTGGAACAAGGATTATAACTATTTGAGACATTTATCCTTAATATACGGAGGTTGGAAGTCAAGGATTGGGGTTAGACCTCAATTAAGAATCAATGACAATACCTAACTTTAGTGGAGATGAAGATAAAGATGAAATCAGTCCCAAGGAATGGTTGAGGATGGTAAAGGAATATTGTACGAGGATTGGTATAGGTCCTTGTGGGTTATCTTTTTCTTTTTCAGGTGAAGCTCATAAGTGGTGGAGAGGCCTTGATGAAGATACTAGATTCCACTCCACATGGGAAGAATTTGAAAAAATCTTCTCAGATAAATGGATTAGGGATACAAAAATGGAAGAAATGTATAGAATTCAAGATGAATTAAAAGAAGCAAAGGAAGAGATTAAGAAGAAGGGTGAGGAGATATCTAAGACAATATCTCTTAATGAATCACTCATTAAGTGTTAATATTATGGTAGCTTCGGGAGGTATGAACCTCTATTGTGACCTATGCCGAGATTAGAATACTCCGGAAGGAAGCAAAGAAGTGAAGGAAACCCTAGACAAGTTGTCGACTGCAGAAATATATTTAATATGAATTTATTAGTACCCAGGAGGAGAAGTCGGCCCCGGTAAAACTGCCCAGACTACTATAAATATAGGGCGCCAGTTCTCATTATTCTCATCTCAGCAGTTGCAGAGAGAATTGGATCTGCGCAGGTGCAGTTGCAGCTTGTGCGCAAGTTTCTGGGAAGGTGTGCGCCAGCCTCTGGGTGGGATTATCTGATCAGCTTGGTTTCTATTCTTGCTTGGTGCATTAGCCTCTCTTGGCTATTGGATTGCTACCAGGATTCTCTTCTCTGTCAAGGTCAAGGTGCTCGGAGGGTGGCTTCGGCCTATGGTTGGGTGACGAGGGTATCGTCAATGGTAAAACGAGCACAATCTTCTATATTCTAACATTAAGGAGGTTAAGAACCTAAAGCAAGAAAAGACTAGCAAAGGCAAGTGGGAAGAAGATGAATCAAGAGAAGATTTGACAAAGAGAGATGAAGAGATATGTAGATTACGAAGCCATAATAAAAAACTATTGGATGAGATTAAGAGATTGAAAGAAGAAAATAAGAATTGTCAAAATAAAGAAGAAAGAAGAATCTTGGATGAAGAATCTACCAAAAGACTGCAAGAGGAAATTTGCAAGAAGGTTGAGGAATCCTTAAATATGGATGAGGTAAAGTAAAAAATGCAAGACATAATTGAAGAAGGACATCAGAATTTGTTAGATGGGATCACATTGCAGCTTCAAAAAGAGAAAGAAGACAAGATTCAAGAAGGTCAACAGAAGATACTTGAAGAAGTTGAACTGCATCTAGAGGATGTACATGCGAAATATGATGGTATTATATCGAAGGCTAGAGTAATCAAAGACCAAGCAAAGATGATTGAGGATTCCATTGTCGCTGAAAAGAAGATAGATGAAATGCATGCAGAGTGAAGGAAGACCATCAAATGTGAAACCGTATTGACACCCTCATTACCAAGAAACATTTCAAGGAGGACAAAAAGGACGATATCAACATTATGAAGGAAGAAAATGGAATACTTGTCAATATTCATGGAACAAGGGATCACCAAACTACTCTTCAACAAGCTATTATCATAGATCAACAACGACTACAAATTGGAGAAGCTTCAACAAAAATACATGGAATCAAAGGAAAGAAAATTGTTCAACAACTAGACACCGAGGATTAAGACCGAAAAGAATTGATTTTGGATGGATAGATCATCAACAATGGAATGAAGAAAGCAGGAACATAAAAAAATCATATTACTTGGTTTGATCACATGTGAAGCCTTTAAATGCAAAGCTTTGAGGACAAAGCCTTTTGAAGGAGTGTACTATGTTATGACCCAAGCGGGGCATATATATGGCTAAATGTATATGATATGACCCCAAGGGGGGCATATATGGGCCTAAATGTACATGTAATCTGTAAATACATATGTAATAGGGTCGGCCTAGTGATAAAGGGGCCTCATGTGCAAGTGTGAATAGCTATATAAAAGAGATTGTGTATTCATTATTGAGAGGTGAATTATGAAGTATGAATGGTCTTTGGTTAATTTGGAGGGGGTTCCCCTATTCTTTAAGGAGTTATTGTGTAACTTATCTATCTTGGAGTTGTGCTCCACGTTGACATTTTGTATATGGTGTGTACTTCTGTTATTTTTTGATATTTTGAGCATTTTGGATCATAACAATATAGGCCTTGGAATATCTTGAACTGTTCATACAAATATTTGGCCTTCCTTATGGATTCCTCCAAAGTCTTGAGCTCATCAAATTGAATTTTATCCTTGTAGAATGATGGCAACCCACTCAAGAACCTCTGAATTTTCACCTTTTGATCCTTGATGAAATTTACATACCTCAGAAGTTCCAAGAATTTCTCTCATACTCTTCCATAGTCATGCTTCCTAGCTTGAGCTCAAAGAGTTCTTACATCTTCTTGTCATAATAATGCTCTGACAAGTACTATTGTTGGAAGTACTTCTTGAACTATTTCCAATAAATTCTCTTCTCCTTCAATATGCTTGACTTGCTTTAGTTGGTCCCACCACATTGATGCTTTCCCTTGAAGATGATATATGAAAACCCTTACTTCTACATTTGATGAATAGTTGTGTAGTTGAAAATATTTTCTTATGCCCAAGAACTAAGATTTAGCATCTTCACCCTTCCTTTGCTCTCCATCAAAAGTTGGTGGCTTGAGCTTCCTAAGCTCTCTCCTTGCAAACTATCCATCTCAAACCTCCTCCTCTGATGTCTAATAGGAGACATACTTGGGCTGGTCTCTGATTCTGCATGTGTTCTTCTAGCTGAATGTCCTGGTGGATGATGATGTCTAATGACACTTCTTGAGTGCCTAGACCCTCTCTAATCATCCCTCCTCTCATGAGATCTATGCTCTATTGCATGCCTTACACTGGATGCATGTCTTGTATTGGACTCCTTGTGAATTTGCCTTTGCAAATTGTTCATACTTTGCAGCAGCTGGGTATTAATTTGGTTCTTCTCTTCCTGAGCTCTTATCAACCTTTAGTTATCTGCTTTATAACTCTGCACTTCCCTCTTCAAGCTTTTCATTGTCTGAACTAGCTCTACTGATGTCATCTCCATCTCCATTCTATTTCTGCATTTCCCTTTGATATTTAGACCTCTGATGTCATCTCCATGGCTTTATGAACCTTGTGCATCATCCATCTCTCTAGTCCTCATTTCTAAACATGATCTGTTTTGCCTGTACTTCAATTATGCAAAATGTGCATGCAACAATCATTGTTAGAAATGTTGCATATTGTAAAATGTTTCATTAATTAGGCTACATGTCCTTGTTCATCTCAATTTATGAAGAACATTGATGAACTGATTGAAATTTTGAGCCTTTAGTCATGATCTCCTATGACTTAGTGTTCCAACGACTATACTTATTCCTCATTCTAAGTTTTGAGCTAAAAGTTACAACTTTCTAAATTTGTCATTTCTACTTAATTGTGCAATTTTCTTGATGGTGCAATCTGGTTGAGATGCCATCTTTTGCTACTTTTACAAGAAAATATGTCTGAAACTAAGAAAACATTTATATTGGGCACATATAGTATTGTTGTTGGTGAGTACACAACTTTTAGATTGGGGATCCAATGCTTTAGTCAAATTTTACATTTTTTTTAGCAAAAAATGTTATCTCCCAAATGGAGTGTAATTGAGAAAACTTTAGTAAGACAAAGTTTCCCGTCTTGTTGAGGAGGTAAATTGTCAAGTAACTAAATTTTTTTAGATTTATGATCTATGGTCCCTTTTCCCCTTTTGAAAGTCTAAAAAATCACTAAAAAGTGTCTTGGAATAATGGATTTTGGCATGTTTTTGTGTGTTCATTCCAAGCCCCCTGGAATTTGACCAAAGGCTCCACTGGGTTTCATTGTGTTTGCTTCCATTGTTCCCTATAAAAATTTCATTAACAATGGGACCTTTGTCAAAGAGTACCACCCTATTCTTCAATTTGCAGTTTCTGGCAATCTGGAGCAGAATTGGCCAATGGCCCTCATTGGCACTTTTGTAGTTCTCCTTACTGTGGACCTGGCCCTGAAATCTCACTTCGATTTGAGCTTTTCTGCTCTTGTTATGAGCTTTTTTATTTCTGCGTATTTTTTTTTAAAATACCGTCATCTTGTTGACATGGCATGGGTGCTGATGTCCACTTGTCAGCCCCTGATGTGGCCATGTTATCATTCTCATTGGTGAGCTAAATAATTCTTCCATCGACTAACAAAATATTTCTTCTATCGACGAACCTCCAAATTTGTCTCATCGGGGAACTTCAAAAACAAAACTGGCTCATTGGGTTGGGCTCGATGTTGGTTCTCGAGGGTTGTGGGCATTCAAATAGATCTTCTTCCTCCGTTCAGATATTCTTTGGACACACCTGGCCATCTCCTACCGAGGAGACAGGTGTTAAACAAGATCATCAGGAATGACATTTATAGTCAGTTTATCCAAATCAATTGGGTTAACTCTCCTAGTTGGTCACGCCCAAAGATGGCCTTTATGCAGAGCACTTCTTGGGGCTTAGGGACGGGTTTATTGTTTGACCACATTATGCACTGCGCCACTGGGTGCACACTCTTTGGATTCCCCTAGGCCAGTTCAGAGTGGGCTCCCATAGACTTTGAGTTGAGACAGACCACCAGATCGATTGACCAAAACAAGATATGTCAGCTATGCCAGCTACAAGAGGTCGATATTGAGGAGCATTTCATCTTCCGTTGCCCCATCTATAATGAGATCAGAGGGTGGTTTCATTGCTTATTCAAGGGGGTTCAAACCCTCACTGTCTTCTTCAACTATCCTGATTAGCGATGCTTAGCTTTATACATACAGGAGGCCCTTAGGTTCAGAGGCCATACTCTTCAGCCTCCTACGAGACCATACCCTATTTGGTGAATCACCATCTTCTTCATAGTGCTACCTTCTGGTAGGGGCACTAAGAGACAAACTTACACCATCACAACTCCGGACTCCAGATCAGTGCGGACCCGTGTGACCTTCCTTCGTCCCACGAGATCTCAACGACAGGACTAGACTAGATCCCTTCCCAGGAGATGGATGAGATCCCCCAGGTCCCGTTGGGGTACTACCTCTTCTAGTCAGCAACGTGACAGACGACTCAGGCATCCCACCGATCCCCCCTCTGAACATGCCACTATACTCGGTTTTCTTCACTTGACCTCAGATGGTAGGAGAGATGGGCCCATCCCATGATTGACCTATTCCTTTAGTTCCTCTCGTTCCTGGATATTCTCCTATAGTACATCTCGTTGTTGATGATAGTGGTAGCATCGGATAGGTACTTCCGCATTGGCATGTGTCTAGCACGTGGAAATCGTCAAAAGCCTTCTATCCTTGAATTTACTTTAGTTAAAAGGAATTAATTAAAGTAAAAGTGTTTTTATTAGTGAATTGAGTTATTTAAGGAAATGCTAAAAGTAATTAGCATGTAAATCTTAAGTGAGTGTGAGAAGTAACCTCAACCATCAATTACTTTGGAGATTAGAAATAGATTGTAACTCATGATTATAAAAGCAAGGCTAGGGTGAAGGAGGAAGTCACTTGTGTTGAGGGAGTTGACACAGTCACCCTTGGTGAGGATCTTTGGTGAGATGTCGAGATCAGGTACCTTGATGAGAGATCAAGGTTGGACCTAACAAAGAAGGACTTTTGCTAGTGTAAGGAGTGTAGAAGCAAAGAAGAACTTTTGCTTACACAAGAGTGAGGAGATCTCACTAGGTTGGGTGAAGAGATTTCGTCCAAGTGTTAATGTAGAGAGGGTTGGATCACGAAGGACCGTGATTCAAGATCTCGGATAAGTGGAGAAGGATTTCCATCTAGAGGTCATACAGGTCAAGGAGAAGAGAGAGCAGAGGCAGCCACAAGTGGGTTTCAGGGTTCAACTGATAGAAACCAGAGGAAAGCGTAGTGTCGTATGGAAGTTGTCGTATAGTATTTTTGTACATGTACGCCGGTCTTAGTGGAGACAGTCGCATATGTATGCGGGTTTGCAGAAGGGAAGGCATATACAACTCGGGAAACATGCTAATACAAGGTCGTACTACAACACATGCATTGCCAGGTTTGTCTGCATTGTATATTCTCTTAGTGGGCCATTTTCCATGTTACGGGAGCCCTGATTTGACCTTAATAAAAGCATCTTGGAACTGGTTTTCCCTCCATGGTTTTTCCAAGAGTTTATACTCGAAAATATTGGTGTCTTGTGTGTGAGATTTTGCTTTCCTAGTTTATGCTTCCGCTGCATGTTTAGTTGATTACTCAACTGTGCTTTTAGTAGACAAAGTGATTTTATTTTGAGCTAATTGCCGGTTGCTTGGTTGAAGTGGTAAAATCAACATGGTATTAGAGCAAGGTTTCTTTGAGAGGGATCTAATCTCAGGATGCACAACGACATATCTATGAGATTGGAGTGACCAGGGGAGAGATCAAGTTCAGATTTGGGATTACAGGAGCAAATCTATGGGATTAGGAGTGTTGAGGTGGGTGCTTGAAGGATTAAGCACATATCCACTATCTTTTGCAGTAGATCTCTCATATTTGTTGGAGATCTTAGTAGATCTATATACTAGTAGGCAGAAATCGAAGGACTGATTTTTGGGAAACAATAGTACTGAGGAAGAACAATGGTTTTTGCAGGTGTACGGAGGTGTACGCGGGTCATAGAAGGGATAGTTGCGTACATACACGAGCTGTAGTGGTGACAATCGTGTACATATGCAGGCTGTTGTTGGGGCGTTTTCGGTCCACGCTTGTGCGTGTCTCGTCCTTCTTAACGTTGGGGAGTTTAGACCCGGGGTTCGTCCAGAGTTGTCCAACAAAACCCCCAAAGCACTGACATATCAATCATCTCGGGTGAGACCTTCCTTCGTCTAAGGCCAAGGAAGGTCTCACCTGAGATGTAGAGAGGATCACATAGACCATAAGGTCTTGTGATAGGGATGAAGGTTTAAACACACAAAAAGTCATTGCAATTGGCATCCATGTAACTCTTGTTTGATAAATTAGTAGGACTAAGAGTTAAAAGTTAAAACAATACACACACATAATCAACTCATACATAACAGACATAGAATGGATCAGAACTGCCATCTCTTTATTACTAGAAGTATTTCATCACATCAGAGATATACATTGCGCAGGACAGATACATATGACAACTGCTATATAAAACCTCAGAGTTACAACATGTTGCGCCATGTGCCTTGACTCAAAACACAGACATATCATAGACACAGGATTATATTCAAAGCATCACACTATTACAACAGGCTTAGAGTGAGCTCAATATTGGAGACTCAATAGACTCGCTAAAACCACTAACTAGCTAGCTCTATTTATGATGTTAGAGCTTTCTATTACAACTTTCTCTGCTGGGGAGTGTTGTCCCTTTCTGCTCTGCTCCACTTGTTTGTCTGACAAAATTGCCTTGCACGCTTTTGGTGTCTGCCAACGCTCCACGTAGAATTCCTGCATCAAGGGCAATCTTAACTGACTAGTCAACTCATTCTCTGGCTGCCCCACATCTTTGTATGCTGCTGGCAATAATCATTCAGGGAGATTTCTCGATGATGAAATATCCCTGATCCGGATGATCAAGATATTCGCAGCAAATCTGATACACTGGGGGTTTCTGGATGCGTTTTAGGGTTTGATGTAGATGATCTTGTTTAAAGTGTTTGCATGTCAGTTATTATTGTTGCATGTAGGTTATCATAGTTGCATGTAGCATAACAAAGGTATTACAATCATAAAATGACG
>JASDQU010099737.1:364218-401419 GCA_032191745.1 Picea mariana
CAAAACTCGGACCGATGCGTACTTGGTAGTCTTCAAGCGCGGCGTGCAATTGACAAAACTCGATCCTTTGCGCACTCTATGTCATTCCTCGTGCATTTCCTTAGGCACGCGCAAAACTATGGAATGAGCGCACAACTTCGTTTGTGCGCGCGAGCAAAACTAAACCCAAAACTTTGGGTGCCAACAACTGTAGTGGTGACAGTTGTGTACAAGGGCGTACACGAATAATACAAAGGTAGTTTTAGTAGAAAATTTTTGTTGGGTGGCTTGCTGAGCAATGGCAGGAGGCCGAGCAATCAACAAGGAGATCTTAGATAGGTGGAGAAGGACTTTCATCTAGAGATCTGAGCCACATGAGAGCACATAGGAGCAGAAATGAACTTTTGCTCATGTGCCTATGTCATCCACCTAGGAGCAAAGACAGACTTTTGCTCAAGTGCTTGAGCCACAAAGTTCTATTCAAGGTAATCTTAAATGGGTGAAGAAGGACGTTCATCTAGAGATCAGAGGATGCCATATCTATTAGAGTCAGTGACTCATAGATGGAGCAAACAAGTGTGTAAGGCAGGGTTCGAGGAAAGCAACAAAGGGGCAACAAGGGAGATAGCAGTCAACCAACAAGATTGAAGGACTGATTTTGAGGTCTGTAGGGCTTGGCTATTTGCTGATTTGTATTCCTCAGGTGAACCATTATCCCAGGATGGGAGCCTGTAAAAGGATCCAAGGGAATCTTGGATCGTGGATCAATGTCAGTGGTAGAGAATAGAGAGCGAGAGGCTCCAAAGGTTGAGCAGCTCAGAGGGAGTTAGCCTTCAGGTTCAGGTGGGAAGGAGCAGCCTTCCAAGTCTGTCAGACAGGAGTCATGGTACGAGATGGCCATGCAGGATGCTTAAAAGCAGGAGGCTTCTAGGAGCATGTTCAGAGGCAATGAGTCTTCGGAGACAGGTTAGAGCAAGATGGCAGGGATAAATTTTGTGTCAGAGGCAGCATCCAATCAGGTGGATTGGAGGGCAGACATGGTAGCGGACTTTGTAGCGAAGATAGAGTCAACTCCAGGTGGGAGAAGTACCTTCCTCGCTAAGAGGGAGTGTTGATGTTAGTGGTAGTATCAGACAGGTACTTTTGCATTGGCATGTGTCTAGCATGTGGAAGTCGTCAAAAGCCTTCGATCCTTGAGTTTACTTTAGTTAAAAGGAATTGATTAAAGTAAAAGTGTTTTTATTAGTGAATTGAGTTATTTAAGGAAATGCTAAAACTAATTAGCATGTAAATCTTAAGTGTGTGTGAGAAGTAATCTCAACCGTCAATCACTTCGTAGATTAGAAATAGATTGTAACTCATGATTATAAAAGCAAGGCTAGGGTGAAGGAGGAAGTCACTTGTGTTGAGGGAGTCGACGCAGTCACCCTTGGTGAGAGACCAAGGTGAGGATCTTTGGTGAGATGCCAAGATCAGATATCTTGATGATATATCAAGGTTGGACCTAGCAAAGGACTTTTGCTAGTGTGAGGAGTGTAGAAGCAAAGAAGGTTACACAAGAGTGAGGAGATCTCACTAGGTTGGGTGAAGAGATTTTGTCCAAGTGTTGATGTAGAGAGGGTTGGATCACGAAGGACTGTGATTCAAGATCTCGGATAGATGGAGAAGGACTTTCATCTAGAGGTCATACAGGTCAAGGAGAAGAGAGAGCAGAGGCAACCACATGTGGGTTTCAGCTGATAGAAGCTAGAGGAAAGCGTAGCACCATATCGAAGTTGTCGTATTGTATTTACGTACATGTAGGTGGGTCTCAGGGTCATACAACAACACAGACATTGCCAGGTTTGTCTGCAGTGTATATTCTCTTAGTGGACCATTTTCCCTGTTACGGGAGCCCTGATTTGACCTTAATAGAAGCATCTTGGAACTGGTTTTCCCTCCGGGGTTTTTCCAGGGGTTTGTACCCGAAAATATTGGTGTCTTGTGTGTGAGATTTTGGTTTCCTAGTTTATGCTTCCTCTGCATGTTTAGTTGATTACTCAACTGTGCTTTCAGTAGATAAAGTGATTTTATTTTGAGCTAACTACTGAGTGTTGGGTTGAAGTGGTAAAATCAACACTCGTCTGGGCAGGTTTCTGCACTTAGGGTCAAGGGTTCTTCATGTCCCAGCATAGATCTCGCTCTCTACTGTTTTACCTTATTTTATTTTATATTCATTTTGCTTCATGCATCTTGCCTTTATAGGAGACCCTTCAAGACTCTTGCTTTGTAATGACATCATTGTACTCAATTGTCCCTTTGACCTACTTTTGTGGTCATTAGCCAGACATTAATAAAATTATCTTGTCTTATCTTATCTTGACGAGCTTCAAAAATTGGCTCTTTGGCGGACTTCAAAATTTGTTTCTTGACGAATTTCAAAAATAGTTTTTTGGCGAACTCAAAATTTTGTGTGTCGGTGAATTGAAAAAATTTGGCTTTTGGTGGATTGAAAATTTTGGCTTTCGGTGGACCGAAAACTTTGTCTTATCGACGAACCTTGAAATTCTTCCTTCAACAACGAATTGCAAATTTCCTCCATTGCCGAATTTCGAAATTCTTCCTCCATTGGTGAACTACAAATTTCTCCATTGCTAAGCGCTTCAAAATTCTTCCTCCATCAACAAACTAAAATTTTCCTCCATCTTTGAACTTCGAAATTCTTCCTCCATTGGCGGACTACAAATTTCCTCCATCGCCAACTTCAAAATTCTTCCTCCATCGACGAACTACACATTTTTCCATCTCCAAAGTTCGAAATTCTTCCTCCATTGTCAAACTACAAATTTCTCCATTGTTGAACTTTGAAATTCTTCCTCCATTGATAAACTACAAATTCTTCCATCTCCGAACTTTGAAATTCTTCCTCCATCGACGAACTAAGGAATTTTTCTCATTGCCGAACCAAGGAATTTGTCACATAGACAAATTGAAGAATTTGTCTTTGGCAAACTCAATACTTTTTCCATCTGCGAACTCGTTTAAGTTAGAAATTTTTAGCCTATTACGAAATGGATTTGGGCCATTGATTTCACTTACATCATAACTATGGAATTTTTTCAAAAATCCAAAATTTAAAAAAAATGAGTAACTTTTGAAAATTTTATTTTATTATTCTTTTTCTTTTCTAGTCACGATAGAAGTGTTAAGAAATAGAATAATAGTCAGGACAAGAAATTGGTGGAAAAGGCCTCAAGCCATCTCATGTTTTTGTATTCATTCCAATGATACAAATATATAATACATAAGTGAAACCACCTCGATTGCTTTCACATCTACACTTCATCAAGAACTAAGACAAGGACGAAGCAAAGTAGGATCTAGAACACACTTAGGATAAAAACTATATCCCATAATGTGAAATACACAAAGGTGGTGTAGGACTTCATGATCGCATAGGGTGTCATAGGTTAACATTCCCCCCCTCAATCATAACTCCAAACAATAATACCAGCAAAGCAGGTGCATATACTGGTACCACCTCCAAGTCTCCATGCTGAAAGTCCCGAGTTGAGCCTCAATGAAGAATTGCTTGAAAAATCGCCAAATCTTGATGTTAAAATAGTGTCAATAGACACCCCAATCGTTAATGTTTAGTCTAAGTCTGTCATCTGTAGAGTGTTGATGTCCATAGGGCATATTTTGTTTTTGTTGCCCAAACTTGAAGTCTAACAACCATCATCAATTCCCCCCTTTATCAGTTGAAAGGAGCAATGTTATTAGAACCGAAAATCGGACCGGATCGGTCGACCCCAAAAATTCAAAACCGGACTGGACCAGATCGGAAAAAAACCAGACAAGAAAACCGATCGACCAAAACTACATAAAATATTCAAAATTTGAAAAAAAACATATTTATTTATGTGCATCAATATGAATCCAAACCATTTATACACAAATATTCCAAGATTCTCATTTATATAGCAAGTAAGAGTGCATATAACCAAAATAACACTGAGTGCAATAGATATTTGAATTTTTGAGCAAAAATACATCAATAAAGAGGCTCTAAATGCCCTCTAGAGTCCAAATATAAGCATAGGATATACTATATGATACTAGAATCTAGATACTATCATACTATTGTTCTACTACTAATCATCGGAATCCTCATCAGAATCCTTCTCTATCTTCTTCCATTTAGCATCAATGGTGGGTTGAGAACCAGAGGTGGCGCTGGGTACAAAGGAAGCATCAAGCCCTTTGCGTGCTCTCTTTAAATAGGGGGGTGTCTTTAATTAGGTTTGAGGGAGGGCCTAGGGTTTGTTGGTAGGCCCCCTCAACCATAAATTATTTTTTTCCTTTAAAAAAAATTGAAAGCTGGTCTTTTTAGTGCGCTATACGTGTTCCGTACAGAATTGGCCAAATACGGTTCGGTACTGTCGGTCCGACTATTTTTGGCTTGGAGGCCAGTTCGACCAGTCAGTTCTGATAACACTGGAAAGGAGTGACAACAATTTCATTAGGTGGTTTTTGGTTGACCACTAACCATCTTCATTTAATTTGTGCACTCCCCTCTTTAAGGTGTAGGAAAGTTTCATCATTGTACTCCCCTGTTTGAGGTGCAAGAGAGTACTATTCTTATTTCATTCTCCGCTGCAAGATTTGTCTTTACTCAAGATTGAAATCTGTGGTAATAATGATATTTCTTCTTGGTTGTTGATGACCATTGCCAAGGATTGATGCACCCATAGTGAATCTTTAATCTTGCAGGTTTGTTTCGCTTGGAGCATTTGTTCATTGAATGATTGTTCTTGTCGCAATGCTAACAAGGATGAAGATCAAAACATTGATCTTCCATGTGACTAGTTATTTGACAAAAAATGATTTAACTGCATAGAAATTTCAAAACCTCATTGTTGTGCATACCACAGAGTCGACTTGAGTTTCAGTATTAGGTTCTTCCAGTGGTTCTTCTACATACCTAGTGCAAGGTGGTCTAGACAAGATCATTCCATGAATGGGGATTCCATAAAGCTTGTGACTTTCGCTAGAAGTTTAGAAAGGGTTGACACGTACACTTCCAAGTACATATTTTTCATCTTAAGATTGGCCATCGAGGTTTCTATCACATTCCCTCTGTTCTCTAGAGCATTATATTTTTTTTTGGCATTATGGTAGGGGCACCAAGAGGCAGACAGATAGCGGTCTTATATCTAATAACCCTAAATCAGTGCGGACCCAGAGCTCCATTTTACTTCTGCGGGACCCCAACAACATTGCCAGTCCAGATCCCATACCAACAGTCAGACGCTATCATCTAGGCCACAGAGATGATCTCTCTCTACCAGGCAACAACACAATACATAGTCCAACTCTTCTAGTTCTTTTTTCAGGCAGACCTCAATTTTAAGCTTCTTCCATTCGACTTTAGATGTTAGGAAAGATGGTTCCAACGGACCATGATAGGCTTGTACTATCTCTATCATAGATCCAGTGTTTTAAAAGTCGGTCTGCTCGGACTTGGACTTAGCCGAGTTGACCGAGCCAACCCCAAATCGGTCCGACTCGACCCTTCCAATAACTTGGCCTATCAGTTTGGTGCTGAACCGATCGAGTCAAGGCTTGACTTTGCTGGTTCAGGTCCTTTTCAAATGCTTATCATATTGAGGGTTTTTGGAAATCATTTTGAGGGACACTGCAAGTATTTGTTGTTCCAAACTGTCTATGCATTCAAGCCCTCCCAAAAAACCCTCCAACGAATGGTCTCCTCTCTAGATCGTTGCATACTCTTTGCTGGTTATATCCCCGGTATCCCATTGTCAAATCCACAAAGTGTTTGTAGAGCGTAGGTGTGTCCTAGTCGACCTTGTTCAGACTTCGTTTACTTCATTTCCTGACAGTTTTCATAGCCACAAGTGGCCCAATCTCAGAACCTGTCCTGCGAAATCCTCTTAGTCTCAGCGTTACCTACATTTTGTCATCAAGTGAGCTGAAATCTGAGACTATATTTGCAATTGGGGTTTGAGGGTTTATATGATATCCGTGGTAGCATTAGGGCTTGATCTTATTCCCTATACCAAGTGTGTAACCACCTTGCAATATCAGTACCTTAATCTCCCTAGCTTTTCTGTATCTAAGGGTCAATTGCAGTCATTTTCAATGGTCTAGAGTAGTTATACATGCATACCGCAGAGTTTGATTTGAATATTGAAGTTGAATATCACGATTCACAAGTAAACAATGAATAAATGGCAAATTTGGATGTTGACTTGACTTATAGTTCTGATTAGTGTTGCAATCTTGGTGTATGCTCTGCATCACACTAAGATAAAAATGCAGTGAAAAATGGATAGGGAAAGTTGAAACCTGGTCAACATGGTTAATTAGGCACAACCTATAGGTAATGACGTGGGCCTTACATGGTATATACAATGTACATGAGTAGACTTTGCATGTTTTGTCTCTAATGGTTTGGAATCTTTAAAATATATCATTTTTATTAAATTTAAATATTTTTCTGTATTTTTAGTAAAACCGAGTCATTGGAATCAAATTAGTCCGAGTCAATACCGAATTCAAGTTCGAGTCGGAGTTGACCCTCCACTGATTCAAAGGTCGAGCCTGAGTTTTAAAACATTGCATAGATCCTAGACCCGCTGACCTTGTACATCTCTCTCCCGGATTGTCTCTCCATCTTTGGAGTTGGCCTTCTAGGATTTAGATTAGATTCATACTTTTCTTTCTGCATCCTGCTTTTTATAGGAGTCGTTTTAGGGTTCCCACTTTGCATTGACATCATTGTACCCAACAATCCCATTGACCTTCTATGGTGGTCATTTGTTGGACTTTAATAAAATTATCTTATCTTATCTTAGATCATAGTGATCAGTTTGGTTTCTTGCTTTTATAGGAGTGGCCTTCATGCTCCCACTTTATTTTGTCACTTATGTACTAAGCAATTTTGTTGACCTACTTTTGGTCATTTGTTGGACATTAATAAACTTATCTTATCTTATCTCCATAGCTAAGAGGTTGAGGTCCTTGTAGATGTGACTGCCCTCACTCACTTGATAAGTCGTTCTAGAACGCTTGGTTTCTTTCTATCAATAACTATTGAGGATGTCTAATTGAAGCCAGATTAGTTTCGATGAACTAACTAAACTAATAATACTTGTTTGAGACCCTTTACTTCAGGAGGGCATGCGAAGCAAGGTGACTGGATGGGGTTTTAATCTTCCTCCATCCAATAATTTGTTAAGTTTTGAGCTATTATTAGGTTTCTTTTCAATTTACTAGATAACAATAGCATAGGTAGGATCACTGAGAGAAACACAATCACAAGATACACAACATTTGTCCTGGGAAACCCTCATGGGGGAGAAAACCCAGCAAAAACTTCCTTAATATAGATAGCCAATACAATGCCAAGACAATAAACCTAAACACTAGAGAATATCCAACATTGAGCAATGCGCCTCTCTCTTCCTTCTTCTCCCAACTGCAACTACCAAACTTGCGCACTTGATGAGCGAATGAGTGAGTGAGATAATGAGGCATCGACTTCCTTTATTTATACTGGCTGGCAGGTGTTGGAAAGGTGTCTCTTCACTGGGTTGGGCCGACTTGTCTTCTTAGTGGTTAAAACCACTTTAATTAGGCCTAGGGGTCGACTCCTTAATTTGCATAATACAATTAGGGTTTGACCAATCCACAAAAGGGGATTTGGTCAATTACATGATCAATCCACAAAAGGGGATTGGTCTATTTAATAATGACTCAATAATAAATAGAATACTCTTTGCAGTTACAATATTTCTACACTCCCCCTTAACAAGAAGGGTATTCTATAGACACAACTCAATACAACATCATCAGGAGAGAGAGAGGGCATCAACATCAACAACATCTGGAACATTGATTGGCATATCTATAAATCATTGGAAGTTTTTCTCATCATCACCGTTCACAACATGGAGCTGGAGTAGCATCATCATCCTCATTAGCATGAGGCTAGAGTAACATCATCATCATCTTTAGCGTGAGGCTAAAGTAACATCATTTTCTTCTTTAGCATGAGGCTAAAGTAATATCATCAACATCTTCAGCGAGAAGCTGAAGTGACATCATCATCATATGCATCAACATCAATTAGTATAACACTAATACATCATCATCATCAATAACAACACGAGGCTGATACAACATCAACAACAACATCACAACACGAAGGCTGGAGCATCATCAACATCAACACTGGGCTGAAAATCTTCAGCACGAAGCTGGCATCTCAACAACATCAGCACAACGCTAGAAATCTTCAAAACAAAGCTGACATCTCAACAACATCAGCACAAAGCTAGAAATCTTTAGCATGAGGCTGGCATCACAACAACATCAACACGAAGATGGAAATCTTCAGCACAAAGCTGGCATCTCAACAACATCAACACAAAGCTGGAAATCTTCAGCACGGGGCTGGCATCACAACAACATTAGCACGAAACTGGAAATCTTCAGCACGAGGCTGGCATCACAAGAACATCAACACGAAGCTGGAAATCTTCAGCACAAGGCTGGCATTACATCAACATCATATGCAACAGAATGAGGCAGGTGCAACAACATTTTGTGGTACTCTGACAGTCCCTAAGGAGCTGCCTAGGAATCATAAGATTCCCTAGGATATAAAATCCTAACGGAGCTACCACGTGGTACTCTGACAGACTGTCCTTACCGGACTTTCGAGATCTGCCCAAGAATCATAAGATTCCCTAGGATTATAAAAATCCTAATGAAGCTACCACCACTGACCAAAGCTAGCATATACATGCACAAGTACTATGACAGCCCATCCTCGCGGACCTTCGGGATCTGTCCAGGGATGATCCGTCCCCTAGGGTATAAAATCCTAACTGAGCTACCCGCTATTGGTCAGGATACCATAGTATCATCAACACTACTCCCCCTTTCGAGGGAGGTCCTTTCGGACTATACCAAACTTGTCTCGAAAGTATTTAAACTTTACACGAGACAGAGGCTTGGTCTGCAACCTGCTCATCTGTGCCAACATATTGGAGCTTTAAGGCTCCTCTCTGCACCATATCACGAATGTAATGATACCAGATGTCTATGTGCTTTGACTCACCATGGAATACATCATTTTTATACATCATCTTTATAGGATCACGATGGCTTCCAGCTCCAGATCAAATAGATCTGTCAACAACATTCGAAGCCATATGGCTTCACAATCTGGCGGAACATGCATCAATGTATTCCGCTTCTGCCATGCTGGGAGCAATGTTGGATTGCTCCCTACTCTGCCATGAAATCATGGCTGACCCCAAACTAAAACAACATCCTGATTATCACATAGGATCACGATGGCTTCCATCTCCAGATCAAATAGATCTGTCAACAACATCCAAAGCCATATGGCTTCACAATTTGGCGGAACATGCATCAATGTATTCCGCTTCTGATGTGCTGGGATAAATGTTGGATTGCTCCCTACTCTGCCATGAAATCATGGCTGACCCTAGACTGGAACAACATCATGGAGTGCTCTTTCTATTAGAAACACTTCCAGCTCAATCTGAATCGGTGTAACCACTCAGTCTGAAGTCATGATCTCTAGGATCAGAGAGACCAAAATCCAACGTACCCTTAAGGTATCTCATCACATGTTTTGCATCATCAAGGTGAACACGTCTGGGTTCTACCAGATACTCAAGGCAAAACATATATTTGGCCTGGTATTCGTCAGATACATTATCGAACCAATAATCTGTTTGTACAGAGTAGCATCAACCAATTCTGACGAAGTATCTACCAGGAACATCAACTTCGTTTCCATGGGTGTGTACATGTATTTACATTCCAACATGTCAAACTTTATCATTATTTCAACTGCATACTTCCCTTGGTTGAGGAAGATCTTCTTTGGGTTATGCCAAACTTCAAGACCTAAGAGATAATGCATTAGGTCTTTCATCAAACTTTGTAGCGAGCTTCTTCTGCAATCTGTGACGAGCTTTTCTTCATCTTGTCAAGAATACATCATCTACATATAGTAGCAACATCACTGGCTCATCATTCATAACCTTGAAGTAAAGGTTAGAATCAGCTTTACTCTTGGTAAATCCCAAGCTCGTCAGGAAACTATCAATTCTTCCATACCAAGCTCTAGGAACTTGCTTCAATCCGTACAGAGCTTTCTTCAACCTGCAGACCAGAGGCTTTCTATCTTCAACTTCAAATCAAATTTTTACATCATTTTGTACCAACCTGGTACACTTGCTCAACTGCAACTCAATCTACACAGTCATGTGCTAGCTCTATGTGCTTAGCTCTTTGTGCTTTTTGCAAAGCACTTTCTGCAAAGCACTATTTGTCTTACTGCCTGAGAGTATGTCCTCTCCTCTTTCTGCAATTGTTCCTTCTGGAACTGGGACTCTGTACCTGCAGCTGCTTTGAAGCTGAGAATGGTTGCTCCATTCTCACTGTGACTACTGAAATCAGAGAGTAACTCCTTTACTTCATCATGGCAACAACTTCATCTGAAACTAAGAGTGGCTCAATAAATGATACTAAATGTAGCTCTTTTTCTTTCATGGAGGTAACTCTATCTTTTATTGTTGTCATGTCTCCATGACCCAACTAATGTACTGCACCAACCGCCACTCAATTTTAAATATGGAAATTGCTCCCCTTGCTTCTCATACTATATATGAATCATGGTTGTTCTGGTTCTTCATGAATACTGGGACTATTTCTTCAATTACTGGAGTAAGTGTCTCATCATAGTCTTCTCCCTCTTGCTCGGAGAATCCTTTGGACACACATCAGGCTTTGTACATCTGCAACATGCTTGATTTGTTAGATCAATCTTGGAAGTCAATACTGACTTCTCTTCTAGTCTCACGGAAAAAATCCATATCCTGGTCTTTTTGACTAGCTTCCTTCTCTGTCACTGAAACAAGGGAATCTTCCTAGGAGATTTCATATCTCCTAGAAGTTTCTGAAGCTATGATCTAGTCTTCTCATGGCATCTGTCTCCCAGTCTTGGAAGTTGTCTCTTCATCTGATTCTTTCTAAGATCAAGCTTACCCTTGATTTCTTTTGAGTCTACAAGGACTTCATCATCTCTTATGGGGTATACTTGGTGTTGAATGAAAGGCTGAGTCATACTTCAAACGAGTTCTGCTTCCCGTTAAGGTGGCTTCATTATCCTTTGACCAAGTCTTCTGTGAGTTCTTGTTCTAATGTTTGGTCATCTTTGGATCCTTCTGCTTCTTACAATCAATCTTCATATGAGATACTTTGGATCTCAAAAATAACTTCTTCTTCATCTTCTTTGGTACATGGATGTATACCTTCATGTTCACGACTTGGGTAGTCTGCTTCATGTCTCATCTTTTTTGTTTCCTTCTGTAACCTTAACTATAGCTTCCTCAGGGTTATCACATGTGACTTGGACCAAGGTCAACAAAACAACAGGCAAGAATAATACTCTTTTGATAATAGTAATAAAACAATAACACGAATAATCATCACAGTAGCTCCTTTAGAGCTATCACTTGTGACCTGCCTGAAACAATGATCAAAAGTAAGAAATACAATATGAAATGAGATCAACACTCTAGTGTTGTGATCAAACATTCATCCATGGCAACCTGGAACCAACACAAGAAGTTTCTCCTAGAGGAGATGTTAGTTATATCTGGTAAATGATTTCAATAAGCATTTATCTCAATAATACTCACATGCTGCCAAGTATAATACTTTTCAAAGACTCCTACCTCAACTATAGTGTTTACTTGTAATGGGGTAGTTATCAACTTGTCATGTGCAACTTTGAATCTTATCAACTTAATTAATCAAACCTGGAACCTAGAGTCTTGAATGAGTGTGTTGCTTTTCTTCCAAGTCTCCTTCACTCAAGATGACAAGTGTTTTCTTCAACCTGTCTTCTGTGCTAAGACAATATGCTATCTTGACAGAAAGATGGGTTAGAGAATAAACTCTATGATCTCAACTTTAATCAATCTAATACCTTGACTTTAATTTTGACCAAAGGTTAGTATGATGGTCATAGCTTCAACATGCAACCTAGATCAAAATAATGTCATGACAAATAAATGCATATCAGAATAATCAAACCTGGGTTGCATTATTCCTCTGAATGTGTTGGATATGAGATCCTTCTAGATCTATGGCAAGAGATCCCTTCTCCTGGAAATGTCCTTTAAAGCCTAACTATTTAAACATATGAGTACATACCTCTGATAGTATTTGTGGGTAGTGGCACCATTTGGTAGCAACGATAATAATTACCAATCCTTTTAAAACTTCAAGGGTGACTGCAATTGGTACTGCAGCTGATACTTCAACTAATACTGCAACTGCAATTGATACTGCAACTGATTCTGAAACTGCAACTGCAACTGCGACTTAGGGTTTTATGAGGAAACCCTAACTTTTCAAACTTCAAATTTTGAAATTTTGATCTAGGGACTAGATGCACTGGGTTGAGGCGAGTTTGCTGGAGCTGTTAGATTTAAAAAATTTCAAGTTTTTCCCCTTGAAACTTGACCTGCGGAAATCTAGACTGGTATTTCTGGTACTGGTTCTGGTTTCCTGTTTTTTTGGTACTTCTGGTACCATTCAAAACTAGGGTTTGACTTTCCGAAGTATTTGATCACTGAAAAGGTGCGCTCAAGGTGCCAAAGAGTTCCCTAGGCTAGGGGACACTTTTATAGATGGTTTTTAGGCTGATATTCTTCTTCAACAAAAGCCCTAATTTTCTTGTATGACAACAGTGACGTTTTTCTTTATCTATTGAAAGATGCTCTCTTTTGCTTAGCTCTGAAACCATGTTAAGTTTTGAGCTATTATTAGGTTTCTTTTCAATTTACTAGATAACAATAGCATAGGTAGGATCACTGAGAGAAACACAATCACAAGACACACACCATTTATCCTGGGAAACCCTCATGGGGGAGAAAACCCAGCAAAAACTTCCTTAATATAGATAGCCAATACAATGCTAAGACAATAAACCTAAACACTAGAGAATATCCAACATTGAGCAATGCGCCTCTCTCTTCCTTCTTCTCCCAACTGCAACTACCAAACTTGCGCACTTGATGAGCGAATGAGTGAGTGAGATAATGAGGCGTTGGCTTCCTTTATTTATACTAGTTGGCAGGTGTTGGAAAGGTGTCTCTTCACTGGGCAGGGCCGACTTGTCTTCTTAGTGGTTAAAACCACTTTAATTAGGCCTGGGGGCCAACTTCTTAATTTGCATAATACAATTAGGGTTTGACCAATCAACAAAAGGGGATTTGGTCAATTACAATGCTCGACATGATCAATCCACAAAAGGGGATTGATCTATTTAATAATGACTCAATAATAAATAGAATACTCTTTACAGTTACAAAATATCAACATAATTAAACCTTCAAACATTACAACCTTTGGCCACCTTTGAGTGGTTCTTTTGCTTGCCCTTTTGGTCATGGAATGGAGTGTAACGATTTGTGAAGGCCTTCAAGTGTTCGAAGAGTAAGCTCTCCTTTTACCATCACGACACCAAAATTAGCTGTTATGTCTACCTCATGGTTTAGAAGACATTTTACATGGAACATGGTGGTGCTATGGAAGCATTGAATCCAAGGGGAGTGGTTCTTTGGAGAATTTTGGCGAGAGTGGTTAAGGAAGTGAAGGCCATTATCGAGAGCTCAGATGATAATGCTAGAGTCGACATTTATGATGACATAAAATGTTGTTTTGTCCCTTAGGAGGTGGGCCACGAGAGCTTCGACTTCATTGTTTGTGAAGGCCTTCAAGAGTTCGAAGAGTAAGCTCTCCTTCTACCATCACAACACCAAAATTAGCTGTTATGTCTACCTCATGGTTTAGAAGACATTTTATGTGGAACATGGTGGTGCTATGGAAGCATTGAATCCAAGGGGAGTGGTTCTTTGGAGAATTCTGGTGAGGGTGGTTAAGGAAGTGAAGGCCATTATGGAGAGCTCATATGATAACGCTAGAGTCGACATTTATGATGACATTAGATGTTGTTTTGTCCCTTAGGAGGTGGGCCACGAGAAAAGGATAGCTCTTGCTATCCGTCGGGATCAAGGATGATCCCCTCTCTTTGTCCTCCTTACTATCTGATTTTTAAATTGTCTTTTGTAGTTTGACTTTTTTTTATCATAGTCAAGTCCCCTAATATTGTTTTTGTTGTAATCCCTGTTGCAGGGCATTTTAGTAGAGTATTTGATTTGTCTCTTTTCATAGACTTCTTTACATGGTTTCATGGCTTTAATGGTTCAAAGGATAGTCTTCTTTGATATCATTTTCCCTTCAATACGGGTGTTGCTTGTGGCACCATATTGATAATCTCTTCAAGATAATGCAATGACAGGTGCCCTAATGCTTCTATGTGCACTTTTTCTTTATTGTTCTCTTTTTGGTTTCTTTGCTAACCTAGTTTAGAGTTTTGTTGTGCTCCTTAAGGATTGTCAATCACATGAATTGGATTCGGCAACAACTCAACAACGTCTCGACAAATTTAAAATGGAGAGGCACTTGGCAACTTGGTAATCTTGGTGAAAAACTCGACTGTTACTCAACATACCAATAAATATATAAAATATTCATAGTTTCACAAGAAAAAGTCAAGGATTTTCTCTTGCATGATAAATCCATAAAATAGATCATACACTATAGACACAAGCTTATGTATATAAATAACCCCTAATTGTGGATGGGAGGCCCTTCCCTTGCCCTTGAGTCTATTGATCACTCTCCAATAGAGGTCCTCATCTCGGAAATTTGGCTCGTTTGTCTCCATAATCCAATTTGATATTGGATCAATCTCATTGGGCTCAACAACATTATCACTCCTGCTTTCTTCCAATTGTTTGTCGTGAACCTTAAGTTTGCAGTGTAGGAACACCAAATCGTTAAGCCGTTTTAAGTCAATCTGTTGCACTTCTTGGAGTGAATGTGCTTGAACATACTCCAATTATGTAGAGACACTGTAGGTTTGGCTTGGAACTTGAATTGTCAACTTCACTTGAGGGTTCTTGCCACCAAATCCTTCCAGCATACTCCGAGTATATTGCCAAACAAGTCACAACTTCCAAAAAAAATCATAATTAAAATTTTAAAATTAAGAAAAATAAGTTCAGACTTCAAATTAAAGGAAAGTTTTATAAATTGAAAGTGAAGTAGATTTTAGAAAGGTACTTGGTAATAATATCTTCCTTGACTAATTGCCATGTTAAATTCAAATTGGCCCTTGGAGTTTTGAAACTTTGTAATTGGCAATGGATGATCTCTTGAGTTGGATGCTTTGGGAAACATCCTCTCTATGTAGTGAAAAAACCTTCCATCACCTAACCATCATCATTAAATGTAGTCTTAAACAAGAAAGTTGGGTTGAGCAATAGTCTATGACACTGATGTTCCCACTAGGAATCCTTAATTTCCAAATAGGCATGTATTCTTTCTTGCTTCCCCCAAATGTGGATCCCATTGCCTCCTTGGCCCCAAATGTTGGAGGTCGAGGGATTATTTTTTTGCATGGGCTGATTGCTAAGGTTTTTGAGTTGTGACATTTTAGATTTTTACTTTTCCTGGGCGTTCATATCATATGCATAACCCTTTCTACTAGTACCTTCCTCGTTATAGCTCTACTAACATGACTCTCTGCTTTTCTAGCTATAGGTGTGGTTGTCCAAAGAATAGGATTCAAATTTTCTTACCTCAGTTTGAATTTTTGACTGCATATTTGAGATGTAGATATTTTGCAACAGAGCTGCAGAGAGTCTGGCCTTTGACTTCAAGACTTGGAACTTCTCAATGTATTCTTCAACTGTCATGTCTTTCTGGAACTAGTGCCTGAATAAAACATCATAGGGATCATCCCAGTTACGATCTTCCCTCTGCATTAATTCATCTTTTAACTAGCCAAAGTCCCCTCTAGGGATTTTAGAGATCCATCTCCCACCCCATGTGTGGGTTGCTCCATCCAAATGTTTTAGGGCCACATTTAATTTATCCCCCTGGTTGTAAATGCACCGAACCTTGAAGGTTAACTTGATCTTGCTCAACCATGTGTGCATTTCCACTTCCCCTCTGAAGTCATAATGTGGGGTCTTCATCTATAAGCTGGAAGCCTGGAAGTGGTTCTTGGGAGTTCCTTGTGGTGGGTGTGTTTGGACCTCTTGTTCCCGAACGTTTTACATCCTTATCTTCATCCTCAGAGATTTTGGGTTGTTGACTGAGGTATCTTGCTGGCTCCAGGTCCATGGTCCTTTTGGCTAGGGTTGGCAGCTCTATCCTCATTTCCTCTACGAACCTTTTGAATTTTTCATTTAGTAACATATTGGGATTTGCCCTAATTTTTTTTTTTTTTTTTTGCTGAAACCTTGGGCTCTGGTTCTTCAATAAGAGCAAAAATTGATTGACTCTTTGATACTGACTTGCAATGTGCTTGTGTTCAAAATGACACTACTACTGCAACTATAGAGGTGACTGAAATAGAAAGCTAAGAACAATATAATTAAAGATCCAAAAGCACAAAAAGTAGTGGGTACCTGCACACTAAAGGGTGGATTGCACTTGCAAATCCAGTAAATGGAGGATGACTTCTCCAATTTCCAAATAAACTTGTTGATTGTATGGACAAATGGTAAGATTTACAAATGAGGGTGAAAACCCTATTTAATCTAAAAATAGGTCAAAACCCTAACATAAATCTTAAGTTACTAAAAAATGGTGATATGGTCCTTACATAAAGTGGCCTTTTACAAATACTGAAATATGATACTACAAAGGCACTGAAACATTATTACAAGATCATGAACTAACATACAACATAGCTAGTGTTTATAGAGTCTAATGCCTAACAAAGATGTTGTGGTTAGGTACACAACACAAGGTGAAAATTCTTTACAAATCCTGAAATGTTCTGTGATAGGGTGTCTCTGATGTTGAATCTATTTCCCAATGTGCCTCCCTTGGAAAAAAATGCTACCCAAACAAAGTTATGATATAAAAATGCAGCATTTGTACTCCCCACCAAATATTTGGCCTCCAAATGCTTGAATATTTTTCAAAAAATCCCTAGTTTTGGTCTCTAAATGCTCCAAACCATTCGACAGTCCAAAACCCTCACTGAGAGTCTGAAACAGAGAGAAATGTGAAGAATAGGCAAAAAATAAGTTTTGAGTTTATAGTGCTGCTGTCCGAGTTCACCGTGTGGACTTGCCAAGTTTGAGGAAACTTGAATCTGGTTAAATTTGCTGAGTTTGGTCGAAATTCAACAAATTTGATAGAAATTGTTAACTTGGCTCACCAAACGGGCAAGTGGAAATGACTTGCAAAAACTCACGAAGTTTTGGCAAGTCCTTTAGTGATTGTCAGTTTAGAAACCATGTAAAGGAGATAATTGATTTTCCCCAGTCTTTTGTGTATCTAGTAGGATTCTTGACAATCTTGCCTTGTTACTGTTTATCTGCTAACAACTTTTGTCCAAAACTCTCACTGAGAGTCTGAAACAGAGAGAAATGTGAAGAATAGGCAAAAATTCAGTTTTGAGTTTGTACTGCTGCTGGCTGAGTTCACTGTGTGGACTTGCCAAGTCTGAGGAAACTTGAATCTGGTTAAAATTGCCGAGTTTGGTTGAAACTCAACAAATTTGATAGAAATTGTCAACTTGTCTCACCAAATGGGCAAGTGGAATTGACACACTGAAACTCACCAAGTTTTGGCAAGTCCTTTAATGATTGTCAGTTTAGAAACCATATAAAGGAGATACTTGACTTTGCAATCTGGTTAAAATTGCCGAGTTTGGTTGAAACTCAACAAATTTGATAGAAATTGTCAACTCCGCTCACCAAACGGGCAAGTGGAATTGACACACTGAAACTCACCAAGCTTTGGCAAGTCCTTTAATGATTGTCAGTTTAGAAACCATGTAAAGGAGATACTTGATTTTGCTCGGTCTATTGTGTATCTAGTAGTATTCTAGACAATCTTGCCTTGTCATTGTTTATCTGCGAACAACTTTTGCACTTAGCTCATCTACGTTAAATACAGTGAATGAAGATTCAGATCGACTCTATTTGGTAGTTGGATGCTCTGTTTCCATGGCAGGGCCTTTCTTGGATATATTATACTTTTTGCTGGTTGACTTAATTGTTGATGTAGCACATCCAACCCACTATTAAAAATTTAGAAGCAATAGTGGGTTCTTGAATCAGTGTAATTTATCTGATTAAAAAGATCTGTGAAAATAATTGTCGTATATGATTTTGTATGTGGACCATGATCAGATCACATGCACCGCCTTTCCAATCTGAAGCTACATTTTTTGTTTGCAGGTGGAGCATGTCTTCAAAGAACAGAACATATTGGATGCATACTTTCTCATTGAAGGCTTTTGCTATCTTGTAACTGAAAGAATCATGGCTATTGAAAAGCAAAAGTAATTGATTTGTGATTCTTTGCAATGCCTTTTGGAATTTTAGCCTCTTATCCGTTTTGTATTTCACAAAGACCCAAAAATAATGGTTATTTATTAAGTGGTTGGACCTTCTAACTGAATGTTTTTATTCGGTTACTGACTATTTTAGGACATGCCCTAATGACTTGAAAGAAGCCATAGCAAGTTTAATTTTTGCTGCACCGAGGTGTGCAGACTTGCCAGAGCTTCAAGAAGTTCGTTCAATTTTTTCCGCAAAGTACGGTCACGAGTTCACTACAGCTGCAGTTGAGCTACGTCCTGACAGTGGGGTCAACAGGCAGGCAAGTAAAGATTATTGCTTCAATTCTTCTAGAGAAATTAGCTCATTCAGGCTTCATTTTTTTAGGTGAAAATTTGAGATTAAATTGGTTGCACTGTGCTAATTTGTTATCATAGATCATTGAGAAATTATCAACCAGAGCACCGAGCACAGAGATAAAATTACATCTTTTGAAAGAAATTGCTGCTGAAAATGGAGTTGAATGGAATTTTGAGAAAGCTGAGAGGGAAATGCTTAAACCGGCAGAAGACTTACTGGCAAGCATCCTAGCTGTTTTCTGTTTCTGATCATTTTCATTTTAGTTGAATCAAATAAATTTATGCTGCATTTGGGCTAGTCCCACTAGTCTGTTGTCATGTATAAATTTGTCTGAAGTTACTGAAACGAGGATTCTTTTTCTTCTGTTTGTTGATTTGTAGTTCTCTCCTTGCTCAAAGACTATTATGAAGTAGACAGATTCATCAACTTATGATCATTTAAGATAGGACGTTGTTTATTCATTTATTTACATTTTAGTGTTATAAAATGTTAAAAGAGCTTGATTATGGCGTTTCCCTGTCTTATGTACAGTTGTTTGGTTATAAATTTTTCTTATGCAGGGTGGACCAAAGCATATCTTTGCAGGAAGCCAGTTAAACCCGAAACCTCAAAATGGTACAAGGGAGAGTTTGGTGCCAGAAGATGCCAAATTTAGCATTGAACCAACTAAAAGCCCTCCAAATAAAAAGGACACACGGCCAACCTCTGTTTCACATTCACCCCCAGTTTTGCCCCCATCCCCTTCCTCTCATCATAACTCAATTAACAAAAAACAATTCCTTCCTTCTGCTGGACAAGGACATGCAAGGATGCATAATGTTGAATATTATAAACTCCCAAATGAAGAGGAGCCAGTGGAGAGTCCAAGGCCAGCAGGAACCGCTAAGCCCAAAATATCTGAGGAAGATCCATACATCAGGCTAAGGATGGAAGGTAAGATGGATTACCATGCAAGCACAAAAACAATGAATCCTACTGCTGGATATCAAGAATTCCCAAATCAGTATGACAGCTATCATGGCTCTGTTAACTTCAGAAAAGGTGATGGGGTGTCAGTCAGTTTGACACATGATCAAGTCACATACACAGATGCAACTGCCGCAGCTCAAGTTGCTTTTGAGTCAGCAGCACATGCAGCTGAAGCTGCAAGGGCTGCTGTCAGTCTTGCCAAAAATAAACATTCTAACAAGAAATCAAACCAGTCAGGAAAGGATTGGAAGAAGGTCGATTCTGAAAGTGAGCTTGATGAAGCTCTTGAAGCTGCTCTCTCAAATTCCATTAATTTATCACGAAGTTCCAATGAAGATAATAGTTTAGCAAAGAGTAAGGAATCCTTTCGCAGGAAAAGTTCTAAAACAAGAAAACATGAGACCAACTATAATTCCTACCCTGGTTCTGCTTTTGGAAGTGTTCACCCAAGTCCGAAAGTTGGAACAGATTTGAATGGAGAAGAACCTTTGGAGGTTCAAGTTTCTTTATCAAAGGTGAAAAGGTTTCCTGCAGATAGAGATAGTCAACAACACTTTGAAGACTGCAATAATGACAAAGAGGAGAACCAATTTAGTTTCTTTCCCAGGATTGGGAAACCACATGCTAAACATGAGGACTGGGAGAGAACTGAAACACAATCAATGAAGTCAATGTCTAGAAGTGCGTCAAATTCAAGTCGTCACTCTTCTTTCTCTAAAGTTACTCAGCCAGTTTTTGATAACTATGATGGTGGTGGTGAATATGTTGATGTTTTCACTGGCAGCACGGAGAACCAAAGGACAATGGATGTTGGTAGGTCTGAAAATGATGAGTCCCATATCTGGTCTGCTCTGTATGCTTCTAGTAGGCCACATTTTGATGACAAGGATGATCAATATGAAAAGGCTGCGAGGAGAAGACAAAAGGGGAAGGAATATGATATACATAAAATTGAAATGGAACCTGAGTCCATCTCAGAAATGAGTCCCAGGCCAGATAAAGACAATGAAGCTGAAGGAGAGGTAAAGATAGAAAGGATACACAAATCAAGTACAAAGGCATCAAAACCTTCATTTAAGGACTTTTTGCGACAAGAAACACAATCCTTCGAGTCTTTCAATCAGTCTGATGAGGGTGCAAGGTCCCTAAAAGATTTTGAAAGGATGAAATTCCAATCTCATAACAAATCGCCAGTGGTAAGGAGATCACAACCAGAGGTTGTTTATGAGCCATCTAATGGGAGAGCCTCAAGACAAGGCTTTAGAAGTAGGGTTTCCAGCAGTCAAACCATTTATCCGGAATATGCAGAAGCTCGCAAGAACTATAAAAGTCGACAAAGTGAAAACAATTATTTTGATTTCCAAACATCAGATACTCACAGTGTATCAAGATATGAAGATGTAGGAAAGGCTAAATGGGATTATGGGGATATGCAGGATGAGCATATTATGGAAGGTAGGAAACCATGGGATATAAACCGCTCTACACAGTCTGGTATTGGTGAGGATGACATAAAATTTCAGGGTTTGGGGATTCATTTAGATGTGGAGCATTCAGTGGAAACACCTTTGAATCATGACATCCATTCCTCAGATCTATCAAAGCAGATATTTTCAAGAGACAATGTTCAATCAAGGCACTGTTACGAAGATTTACAAGGCGAGTCACAGAATGGGGAGGAAGATTGTAGGGTTGGTAGAGTGAGACAGCGCAAGGCAACACATCATGGAGAAAGTTTCAGATCCCGGAAAACTGAACAACGATTAAGAGGGCAGCAGAGGAGTTCTCCGAAGTTCAGCCAATTCCCTCCATTGGACAAGGAAGAAGAAAGAGAATCAACAAATTTAGAGTATGCAACTTCTCATAATCCATCTCGTATTTCTCCATCTTCCCCGCAGTCTTCTGAAAAACATACGCATGCCTTCAGAAATCTTGATTCTATGCATGACCACAGTGCAATTATGGGGTCCCCCATCCCCCCACTACCACCTGTAAACAGTGAGAATAAAAAACAAGTTCTGAAATCATCCAAGGTAAAACACCCATCCGAAAAATTCTCTTCAGTTCCTTCTACATCTCCTTGTACTGACAATGAATTCTCTGAACGCCTTGAAGTTCTTAGAAGAAAACGGTGATGAATCATCTCATACTGAGGGCTTTGTTTTTCTGTATCCACTTATTCAATGCTATTGGTATTGCTATTATAAGTCTCCCTTCATATTGAAATTCATTTGTACGAATATGTCATCTTACTTGTTCGTCAAGTTATTGAGCATATGGTATTACTTGTCGTTACTTGATTTAAGTAATATCATTTCATTTAGCAATCCTTAGTTTTTTAGCAGTTTTAATTTTCTAGTTCAAATTCTTCATTTTGAGATCCGTCGGTTGGATATACTCCTCAAATATTGAAAAATATTTTCCTGTATCTCAGAGCTTCTAAATTTAAGGTAGTTTATCTATTTCAGTATTGGATATGGTATATTCTCGAGGCTCATAATTACCGTGTCACCCTTTTGATTCCTTGTTGCGCTAAGAGACTCCCTAGAGATGTACATGTAACGTAATGCATTAAAATATATATATATATATATATATATATATATATATATATATATATATATATATATAATAAAATATTTTAATATATATTAATATATTTTATAATATTAATATATTAAAAAATATATATTGGTTTGAATTTGTTTTGTTTCGATTTTCTTTAGCTTTGATTAATAGATCATTATTGGTTACGGAGGTAAAATATATTTAAAAATATATTAATATTTTTTAATATGTTTTATAATATTAATATTTATTAATACTTTAATACTAATGTATTAAACCAGTATAGATCCATTTTAACCCTGGATTTATTAAGTGTCAAGTGGGATCAAATCTTTTAAGGTGAAAACCTTTTTTAGAGTGCAAAACTTGAGGAAAGGTTAAATATTTGCACCTCGATAGATTTGATCTCTCAGCCTTGATAGATTCAGGGTTAAGATGAATCTATACTGGTTTAAATGTTACAATTGATGTCTTACTGATAAATTCAAAGCTGCTAGTTTAATTGAACTCCATTGTGGTAGTCTCTAAATTAATAAATTGTTATTTGCATTTACTGTTAAGTAGGAAAGTCAACTTCGATGAATTAAAGTTTTGGAGCTGGTTAACAAAGTATATTGATATACTTTTAAGCAATGTTCTGCCAGCTCCCTTTCTATGGTGACGGGCTTTTCAACAATTCCCGCACTTCATCCCTCTTGAAGTTTTTCCAGGATTTGCTCTTCTAAGGTTTGTTTGTGCTGACAGAAATCTAGAAATAGAAGATAATAATAAGGCGGATAAATTTATCGTTCTCGCTTATGGTGCCTTAGAAATTTCTAACTGTTGAAGAGGCCACCCCTGTAGTCTCTGACTAATGTTTAAATCTATCTTATGAAACAACTAACTAGTAAACAATGATCCTTACGACCACTTGTTATAGTTTAGTCAGACCACTTGTTATAGTTTAGTCAGATAAATTTAGTAGACTGGTGGCTATTTTCCAGATAAAGTTTAAAAGGATTCATTGATGAAGGGAAAGGGCTATGAATACAATAACCCTTGGAATATTACTGAGAGATGTGCCATCTTTGATAGATTATACCTTGGAAGGATGTCGAGCAAGGGTTTGAGACCAAAGTTACAAAACTCAGACTTTGACCAGGACAGGTCAAACCTAGAGTGGAGAGTCATCTTCAGAACTTGGCACAAAACTCAGCAATAATTTGAATTAATAAACAATTTATAAAGTACTCAATATCTCTAAGAAAAGATGAAGATTTTCTATTTTATGATCTGTTTTTTTATTATAAAATATTTCTTCAATTTAAAACAACATTTTATTCAATATGTATAGAAATCCACATTTTATATTTAAAATCTAATAAAAAAATAGTTGAAAGAAAAGAAGTCAAATTCGAAACTAACATAAAGTTCAGATGTCATAGATCATGGCATAAAATGAATCATCAAATAACATAGATGCCTTGGTATTCATGAATGTGGGAATCATGCCCCTTCTTACAACCAACCCATTGTCATCACCTCGGAAAGTTGACTCCCTTGTCTCCTTGACCCAATTTGAGGTTGCATTCGTTGGTGTGAATGTAGTCAAACATAATACAATTGCATTCACATCCACAAACACTACAAGTTGGCTTAACACTGCTGCAAACATCAATATGTTCAGAGTTTAGCCATTATAAAGCCCACAATAATGCCAAACACAATCAACTTATAAAAAGTTTTCATAATTTAAAAATTAAAACGAATCAGAAAAATTCAAACTTCAAATGAAATTTCAAACTTCAAATGAATGGAAATTTTTTGAAACTGAATTTAGAGTGAAATAGGCCTAACATTTGGATTGCAAACATCGACATGTTCAAAGTTTAGCCATTATAAGCCCACAATAGTGCCAAACACAATTTGCAACTTAAGTTCTCATAATTTAAAAATTAAAATGAATCAGAAAAATTCAAATTTCAAATGAATGGAAAGTTTTTGAAGCTGAATTTAGAGTGGAGCAGAAATTTATATGCTAACATTCACTTCCTTGACTTGATCATCCTTTTATATGTACATATTGTTTCAACACTCTTGTACTTTTCTATTTGGTTATGGATGGCCTCTTGATTTGCATCCTCAAGGAACATTCTCTCTGGGCATTTAAAAGGTCTTCCATCACTTACATCATTGACATTAAAAGTTAGATCATAAAAGAAAGTTTATCCGGCAACATTAATGGCCAATGAAGTTGATGTTGCCACCTAGTATCCTAGAAAGACATGTATTTCTTCTCCTTGCCCTTACATGTTGATTAAATCCCCTAGGTGGCCTTATCAATCCATAAGAGATGCTATATAATTTGTCATCCTTTTTGGGATGATGAATACGAGTTGTTAAATTATAGGTCCCATTTTTAGGGTTGTTCATGAAATCAATTGAGCAAGGCCAAAATAGAAAAACGCTTGTTTGAGCTATGAAAATGCACTTTTGGTGGTTTAAAAAAGGCATAAGTGGCATGGTAGCTTGCCCTAAGGTTTAGTGCACGTCAAGAGCTTTCCAACAATTTAAAGAACATCTAAATATGCAAAAGTTATGGCCTCTAGAAATTGACTTATGCTTTGACCACCATAGTGCCAAGTGGAAACCACATATGTGGCTTCCACTATAGTGCAAAGGAAGGTGAACATGGGTAGCCTCGATAAGAGTGAGAAGGAAATGACCAAAGTGGATGATCTATATGAGTCTAATTCATATGCCAACCATGTAGAAGAGGATCTAGTAAGTAAACTTGAATTATAAGTGCATGATTATCCTCACCCATACCCACTGGGATGGGAAATAAGGATGTACAATTGAGAGTTATTGAGCAATGTAAGGTCAGATTTTCCATTAGTGCAAACTACATTGATGAGGTGGAGGTAGATGCAATTCCACGTTATGTGTGGTGTAGTGTTTGGAAACCCCTACATATACATGAGGGATGCTATCTTCATGAGAGAACCAACACTTCCTGGTCAAGGATGACAAATCCTTCATCATCAATGTAGACAATAGTAAGTCCATGCTCTCTTTGGGGAAGTTTGTACTACTTTTCTTGGGGCATAATCAACGAGGATATGAATTAGTTGAAGTTTTAGAGAGATGTGCAAAAGAGAAGAAGCATCAGTTGGACAAGCTTTTGTGGGTTCACAAAGAAGTGTTCTAGGAACCTAAAGGGTTATCACTTAAGATGGAAGTGGAGCATAAGGTACCATTGTTGCCTAATTCTCTATTGCCAAACATGGCATTGTATAAGCAGTGTGTACTAGAAGTAGATGGAGCAACGAAGCAATGACAACAAATGTCAGAGCAATGAGTCATACGACCAAATACCTCACCTTATGGTTCACCAATCATAATAGTGCCCACAAAGAATGGGACTTGGTGAATGTGTAATGTCTATAGAGTTCTTAACAAGATTACTCTTAAGAATCAGAGCCCTCTACCTATGATCAATGGCTCTTTGGATCCATTACAACATGCCAAGTACTTCACCAGATTGAATATAAAATCAGATACCAACAAGTGCGAATCAAAGAAGACCTCTACAAGATCGCCTTCAAGACAAGGTAAAGCTCTGTATGAGTGGTTGTAATGGTTTATGTAATACACCAACTACTTCTATGTGTTTGATGAATGATGTATTGAGTTTTTACATGGATTTGTTTGGAATAGTGTACTTGGATGGTATTTTAATGTTTAGCTGTACATGGGAAGAACATGTCTCACATTTGATGTAGGTGTCAAAGATTCTAAGAAAATATTAGTGGTTGACACACCTTAAAAAATGTGTTTTTTCTCGACAATATGTACCCTACTTGGGGTATGCGATTCATGGAGGGGAACTCAAGAATGGTCTTGTGAAGTTGGATTTTTGAGGGAGCCACGTAGAACCTTCATAAATTCCTAACATCCTTTTTAATGGTCGTTATACCATTCCATGCTATAATAGCGTGTTGAAAGAGTTTCCAATGGGAAAAGACTTAACATAAGGATTTTGATATACTTAAACATAAGATTAGTGAAACACCAATCCTAAAATTTTCCAATTTGCAAAGCCCTTCAAAGCAGGGACAAATGAAAGTGGGTATGCTTTCGGAGCAGTGTCGAAGCAAGGAGGTAACCCAATATGTTATCATTATGAATTATTTCATGGAGTAATCTTGAACTACTCTACATATCACTGGGAGCTCTATGCCTCAGTGTAATACATTAAAAAGTGGAAGCACTATATGATGGATAAGGAGACCATCATCCATGATGATTAATTCCTACAATACTTGTAGGCCTAGAGTAAGCTTCAACGAGCAAGATACTATAAATGGAAGGAATTTTTGTAGTAGTTTCATCTCATCATCAAATACAAAGGCAACACCAACAATACGGAAGACATGTTGTAAAGGCCACCAACAATCATTGTTCTTTGAGAGGGCCTAGGTGCACTTTAGGATACTCTCTTTGTTGTAGTGGACAAATTTAGTAATGTGTGTATCCTTGTGCCTTGTAAAAGGACCATCATGGGCATAATGCAACAATTATTTTTGTTTGGGAGGGTCTAGATACTCTTTGGGATACCAAAGAGTATCGTTTCTTAAAGAGAAAATATTTCTTTGTGCATATTGGACTACATTGTAGAAGAGGACAAACACAAAATTAAATAGATCTACAACTTTCCATCTCCAAATAGATGGTAGAGCGAGACTGTGAATAAGGCAGTGATTCAACTTTTGAAGAGTTATAATCAAAGGCATCCAAAGACATGGGCTAATAATTTGATTTACATTCAACACTCTTATAACAAAGTAGTTCACACTTACATTAGCAACTCTCCTATCAAGAATTGTTTTGGTTGTTTTTCACCTTCACCTTTAAATGTCATGTATGCATAACATGGGGGAGATAAGATAAGATAAGATAATTTATTTAATGTCTGACTAATGACCACAAAAGCAGGTCAAAGAGACTGCTGAGTGCAATGATGTCAATATAATGCAGGATACCAAAAGGTCTCCTATAAAAGGCAAGATGCAAAATGTAAAGTGCAATAAGGTAGAGTAGTAGAGAGTGAGATCAACCCCAAGCTAAAAGACCTCCTCTGATTGTAACATTCCCGACCACCCAGGCCAGACCATGCTACTCCAGAAAATGCTTTTATGCTCTGACACCACATTGTAACATTCCAAACATCCAATTGGGCTATTCCACATAAAATTTTCGAGCTGTAATGCAATTAAAAACAATTAAAAACATATACACACATAGACTCTTGCAGAACTTTATATATAAAACTTAAACAAATAAATACATACTATAAATGCACATATTCATACGGAAATGACAGTAAGGATATACATGCAGCATAGACATGAAATGCCCATAAATATAACAAATAAATAATAATCCAACATATAAATTAACACACAATTGACACTTATCTTGGTAAGAGTATCACCTGCGTATAGACCTTCCACGAACCTCCCAGTCTTAAACCACACTGCTCATAAATCTCAGCAGTGGGTCACCCCCGAGCTGGGACTAAACTCCACCCGGGTAAAGGGATTCCTAACTAGGATGATGTATCATAAACAACATGAAAGAATCTGTCACAGGTGCCAACTCAAACTAACAACCTACAATCTCTCATTCCCCACATGCCTGTCCCACCCCAGGAAGTGTGCCCCTTCTCTGCTCAACAATCATTCGGCTGACCCACTTCCCTTCCAGGGCTTTAGCAACAGGCCGAACAAGAAGTCTTAGAGCCCTGTAGCTGTAGTTTAGCACCTTCAGAAAATCAATTCCCAGCGATTCTCTAACCCAGAGAGATTGCTCACGGGCTTGAGAACCTGCCTCTTCAATATCCCACAGGCCTGACAACCCGCTTCTTCAGTCCAGCTCCCAAACTAACCAACTACACAAACATGTATGGGTACGGATACAGGTTCATGTATAGTGAAAGGAAGCTATGGAGAACGACTGACTGAGTGAGTGAAAGATCATCGAATGGTTGAATGATTGCATGAATGGATGAATCCCCCCCAAAAGGAACTAAGTCCAAACTATATGTATGCATGTTCCCAACTTAATACTTGTCATGTTGGGAGCTACTTTGACCCACTTGTCTCCATCCTTAGAGCTTATGATAAAATAATTTTCCATACTTTATGATTTAAGGAATATTAAAATAATATTCCTTTTTGGCTTAAGCTCTCTAGCTTAGCCATTTTTCTTAACTTTTAGCCCCCCCCTTTTCCTAACTAGTAGAGTTTAGTCCCCCATACTCTTTTATCGTAGTCGGTCTGCGCGCAACGATGTATTACATTAATGATGAGACATATACAAAAATAGGCTCATTGGCCTTTAACATCTAGGCTCTCTGGCCTAATCATCACATAAGCCTTCTGGCTTATAATAAACTGGCTCACTAGCATATAAAACAAAGCATATACACAAAGGCTCCCTGGCCTCAAAATCACGTGCACTTAAGTTGCTGCGTGTGATATCATGAAATGTGCACACTTCATCATTTTAGTGCGCAGTACATGCGTGCACTATGCCATGAAAGGTGCATACAAAAATGATATCAAACAACTCACCAGCTTATAAGTATTTTTACATTCACATTTACAAATTGGGGTTCAGCCTAGGGGTATTACAATCCCTTCCCCTTATTTATGCACTGTCCTCAGTGCATTATATACCATGTACCATTCAAATTCTTTAAAAATATCCAAGCTTTAGCTATTGGAAGCTTGTTATCCATCTAGTGCTCTACTTTCCAGCACAAATTATGGTTTTCATACTGCAACTGGAAGTCAATTGCTCTATTCCATAGAGCTGCTTCAGGAAATAATTCAGCTCATTGTTCCTTATTACATGCTTCAATTAAACCTCATTGAAGCAACAACTGGTTGTAGATCCACGACGTTCCACCCAACCTTAGATCTCACCGCCGATAAACTCTTAGCAACGTACCACCCCTGAGTAGGGGCTATGACTCCATCAAGGAAATAACTTCCCAAGATAACCATGACCCACAATCAATATCAACATAGTCTAGGCCAAGGTACCAAACCTCAATAGTACTCCAACCAACGGTCTCTCTTTCCCACATCCCTGTACAACCCAAGGTAGTATGCACCTTCACTTTCCAACAATTCATCGGCTGCTCAACTTCCCTTCCAAGTCTCCGGCACAAGCCAGACATGAAGTCTTAGAGCACCGTGGCTCTAGGAGTTCCAACTGCCCTCAGCAGTCTCCAGGTACCCTTCAGGCCTCATACCGGGGAACCTATCCCCACACTTCTTCCTCCAGGGCTCCAACCTTCTCCAAGGCAACCCAAGGAGAAGTGTACACACACCCAGATCCACCGGGGATCCACAGGGTAAGATCCGTTGTCTCCAATCAACATCTTCTCTAGAGCTACTCTTTGCAATCAACATTCCAACTTTAATCAATATCATCTCATCTGCATCACACACATGCAATTATCATGAGAGAACATAAAAGAATTCATTTAAGAACTCAAACTCAATTCAACTTTTCCCCAAAACATGAAATTCTATTTCATAATTCATCTTGGTTGTTTCCATATTAGGAATGCAACCTTCCTTGTGGTTTTCCACAAGCACCAAACTACATACCATTTTTACTGCAATGCTTCATCTTGCATACAACCAACAACTTGTCGGTATTTTATGTACATCATAATTCAATTGCAACAAGTACACAACTTTATGCAATGATCTTAGAATTGCCTGCACCTAGCAATTCAATCAGAATTACCAATCAATTTAACCAAATATAATGACTTATCATTCTATGCATATGCATGCTCATAATTAATAACAATAAGTTCATTTCTTCAATTTTCTGAACATGGAATTTTCTGTAGTCACTATTCCTGTGACTACCTGACTTGCAACTTTCCTGTTGTAATGTTTAACAGTTCTTGAAATGTTCTCAACTTCATGAGTTAGCAACATTTCGGCCATTAGTATAATTATTTCCATGGAAAAACGTATATACATGCACTCACAAAATGCATTTAGCAAAATGTATTTAAGTATATAATTCCATCATGTATGAGTGCAACTCTGCCACTTACTAGGCATGAGTGCAACTCTCAATGCCTATTTATTCAATGCACCTTTGCATTGATTTTCAGAATGATCTTTATTTAAGTCATGTAACTCACCATCCATAAATTGGAAATCTGGCCAACGTCTTTACACATCTCCACACACTTCCCATTGTCTTCACAATTACTTGGATGCCTTCCTTTGCGACCCGAACACTACACCAAGAATACAATGTTTTGGTGTTTATTAGTGTTAGCAAAAAGGTTGCAGTCCAAGTTTTATTTAAAGGTAGGAAGCTCATTGAGTATTTGTGTGGCACATAACCTTTCTATAACCATATCTTGCCAGATCCAACCATGTCTTGGTCTTATACATGACTGGCTTTCCTAACATCATTCCTATAACAAGTTCTTATCTTTTATTTTCTTTGGTTATTGCCTCATAACCAAATTAACATGACATGCTACTATGTCAGTGTGTGCATTCAAAAGCTAAAAGCTTTGATAACTATAACATGCCTCTAGCCTTTACAACACCTAGTCGTAACTTAATCCTGTCAATGCACTTAAACAATACCATACAACGTATTATAAAATTCAATTTGGGGAAATTCTTACCTGGATTTCCCTTTGGCAATTATGCAACATAATTTCAAAAGAGAAATACTTACCTGCATGGCTGCCATTAAACAAATTTAATGCTACATGATTAGCTGATGACAATAGAAGTTCTCATGCCTCTTTATCAATGTTATAATCAACATTCCAGCTTTCTGTTGCTTCCTCCCATATGCATCAACGTTATCAGCAATAGTTGCAAACATGAAAGCGTGCTCATTTTATGGCTGTTCCAACAAGCCATAAAATACTTGCTGCTACAGTAATTGGAACAACTTCTTTCTCCCTGTATCACTTTTCCTTGTTTATCACAGAAATCTTCCATTCTTCCGGATTCCTAAATCTTCATGTGTTCTTCATTGTAACCACTGTGCATGATTATTTCTGATCTGAGCACTTTCTAGCCAAATCACTCTTGGATGCCTTTTCTTTTCTGTCCAAATACTAAACTGATATTACCTTCAGCTTTTATTTACTTCATGGATCCATCTATCCCAACTTATACTTGGATGAATTATAATTCCAATCATGCTGTCTTATAGACTTTGGATCTTCAACATCCAACTAGCCTCAAACTTGGTTTTCATAGCCAATCTCTTATCATACTGTAGGGACGCACATATACCTCCTTCTCTAGTTGCATAGAATTAATTAAAAACACTTAATTCTGCTTTTAATTTACCAACATAATTTCAAGTGATACATCCACCCCTGGAAATGTCACTCATGGATCTATGCCACTTTAGATTGATTCTTCTCATGCATCATCTCTTTTGGATTCAAAACCATGCATATAACCATTTTCTTCTTCATGATTCTTTACTGACTCTCTACATATATTCATTTCACTTTTAAGTATTTCTTGGCTTTGACATCTCCTTGCTATTGTGGAAATATCTTCAATACCTTTGAAATGCATCAATAATCTTTACTAATATTCTTGCTTTCCCATTAGCTTGATATCTACCTCATGATTTATTCTTCCATTATCCTAGGATGTTCATGGACTTGCAACTACATATTACGCTGATATTAATTTTCAACATTCCACTATTATTCAGATTCCTCTGATCCAACTCCTACATGACCCAATTATATTTCCGGTCATGTTTTCTGAGTAACTTTGGATTGCAACGTGTTTTTGAGTAGCTAAAAATGTTGTTTATATTAACTTGGCTCTCATACCATATTGTAACATCTCTGACCACCCAGGTCGGGCCATGCTACTCTAGAAAACGCTTTTATGCTCTGACACCACATTGTAACATTCCCAGCATCCAATTGGGCTATGCCACATAAAATTTTCGAGCTGTAATGCAATTAAAAACATATACAAACAGAGACTCTTGCATAACTTTATATATAGAACTTAAACAGATAAATACATACTGTAAATGCACAGATTCATACAGAAATGACAGTAAGCATATACATGCAACATAGACATGAAATGCCCATAAATATAACACATAAATAATAATGCAACATATAAATTAACACATAATTGACTCTTATCTTGGTAAGAGTATCACCAACTGCATGCAGACCTTCCATGAACCTCCCTGCCTTAGACCACACTGCTCATCACTCTCAGCAGTGGGGCACCCTCGAGTCGACACTAAACTCCACTTGGGTAAAGGGATTCCTAACTAGGATGATGTATCATAGACAACATGAAATACTTCATCATAGGTGCCAACTCAAACTAACAACCTACCGTCTCTCATTCCTCACATGCCTGTCCCACCCTAGGATTTATTCTCTCATGATAACTGCATGTGTGTGATGTAGATGAGATGATATTGATTAAAGTTGGAATGTTGATTACAAAGAGTAGCTCTGGGGAAGATGTTGATTGGAGACAACGGATTTTATCGAGGTGGTACATGGTAAGATCCGTTGTCTCCAATCAACATCTTCCCCAGAGCTACTCTTTGTAATCAACATTCCAACTTTAATCAATATCATCTCATCTACATCACACACATGCAGTTATCATGAGAGAATATAAAATAATTCATTTAAGAACTCAAACTCAATTCAACTTTTCCCCAAAACATGAAATTCTATTTCATAATTCATCTTGGTTGTTGCCATGTTAGGAATGCGGCCTTCCTTGTGGTTTTCCACAAGCACCAAACTGCATACTATTTTTTCTGCAATGCTTCATCTTTCATACAGCCAACAACTTGTCAACATTTTATGTACATCATAATTCAATTCAACAGGTACAAAACTTTATGCAATGATCTTAGAATTGCCTGCATCTAGCAATTCAATCACAATTACCAAACAATTTAACCAAATAGAATGACTCATCATTCTATGCATATGCATGTTCATAATTAATAACAGTAAGTTCATGTCTTCAATTTTCTAAACAAGAATTTTTCTATAGTCACTATTCTTGTTGTTATCACTCCAATAGTCTTTCTAGGTTGTAATTCGAAAGAGCATGGTAACTTAATCAATAACTTAATAATGTATGTAGAAAATGGATTAAAGTGAATACCTCACACACTCAATCTTCAATTTAATACAAATTTGGATAAATCAGGACAAGGCAAGGCCACCAAAAGAATACTGTTCAGAAATTTATAATTGCAATGGATGAAAGAAATTGATCATATCAACAATATCACATCTATGAACCATACATGTGACAGGCCGAATATAACTAGCAGTAAGAAGTGTGAATCTTGTTTATTTATGTAGAGATAATAAGACAATCATCAATCATAATATAAACATGAAATGAACATAACTACGTGTTCACAATAATAGAGATGAAAAGACAGAAAAAAGGGACTGAACAACATTCAATGGCAGAAACTTTTCATTCATTGATATATGAAAAAAGGTTTAGATTCAAAGAGTACAATGAGAATTCAAGTTCAAACCTCCTAGATCCTCCCTTTGATCCTCTTTATATAGATATTACATTCTCATTCAGATCCAAAATAGATGGATATCATAACCTCTTCACCTATCTTTAGTTGGTTGAAGAGATCCAACTCAAATCCGAATTTGTGAGGTGGCTAGCAAAAACAAAGTATACAATTTCTGGAAATATCCCTCTCAAATATGCACCCATATCTCCCGAATCAAAACAGATTTTGGAAAACTAAGAGACTTTTTTGAAGAGGGACTCGTTCTTGTGAAAAACCTCTCTCACTTTACAAAAATACATTTCCATCTCGTTAGAATCTATCTCCAAAGAAAGTGACTAAAACAGGAAAACACAGATTTCCAAAATCTAGTCATATTCCTACATTCTAGGATTTGATCCCTAGAACGTTTCCATTGGTGAAATGAAGTGCCACCTGCACCCATGGATGATATTTGATGAAATATTGGAGGAATAGTCATCATATTCCCCTAAAAATCCTCTTTTCAAGTCGAATTTTGACCTTTTGACCAAAATTTGTGAAAACTGCCATCTACAACAAGTTGTCAGCGCACTTAGTGTAAAAATAGTGCTTTGTGCTGCAAAATGAGGCTCAGTTGTCAATGCACTCAGTGTAAAAATAGTGCTTTGTGCTGCAAACAAGTCTTTATGAGGAATAATCATAAGATAGATGTCAATTCAGGTTTTGAAATGTAATGATGGGTTATTATGACCCACGAGTGATCTTGACAACTTAGAATTGACCCTTAGAAGTGGGAACGACTTGACTTAATGAGACATCAAATTATGCTAAATGACCAAGAAAACAAAGATTAAAATTACTTTCATGACTCAATTCTACCAGTACTTTATGGGAGCTAACATTTGGCTCCCAATGGGATGGAAACTTCTCGGTGAGGCTTCCAAGAACTTGGTAGTTCCAATCACCTTGTTTATTGGGCTATGGAGTCAACAATTAACCATTCTCCGAAATTTCAAAACTTCCATTTCCATTGGGCATGGAGTCATATTGGCCTGTGCCACCAATCCTTTGCAAACCTTTAAGATCTGTTACTTGTGTCATACCCTGATATACTAAAAACAACTTTGCTTATTCATTGAAAAATGAAAACCAATGCTCAACTACTTAGCTTATCCATACTGCAAACCAACTGCAAACTGAAGACAAAAGCTCAACTATTGAGCTTATTCATGTGCACTCCTAATCTAATCAACTGTACTGCTTGTTGATCAAGTGAAATCATGCTTCCAATGAAGCCATACAAGTAAACTCATGACTGAAAGGATTCTTTTTATGCCACTGATTAGAAGATAATAATAAAAGCATAATAGTTACCATAAAAAATCTTTCAGAAGATCATACTCACTAACAAATGCAAGTGATATGATAAAATCTGAAAACTTAAGAGAGTCTGAGAGATAAGACTCAAGTAAGGTTGCCATAGGATCTTCAGAACTATGGTCGCCATCATACAGATTCAAAATCATAGACTGCTCATGTATGGTTTCCCCTTTTCTATACCCCTGTGACTCGGATCCATCACTATGATGTGTTGGCCCATTACAACTTACAATTTCTGAGAGAAAAGAAGAGATATGTTCTTGATATTCTATATCACTGTCTCCATAATGATCAAATGAAGGATGGGTATTTAAAAATATATCATGACAGAACTGTTGATTACTCTCCCCAACAATGATCTCTTTAAAATATGTTTCGAAACTAAGGAGATTTTCATTGGAATTTTGAACAACGGACTCATAACTATCATTAACCATAGCATGCATACATTTCTGATCTTCTTCTTGCTGAAAAGTATAACTAGATAATATTCCATTAGTCAACAAGCCTTCATAAACTTTAACATCTTTCTCATCATCACTATATTTGTCAAATATGGGAACATCAAGATACAATCCTAATGGCAGAGATGAATATTCCTGCATATAATTATCAACAAAATGATTTTGAATAACATCACCTTCTTCCTCATCATCATCAACCTTTCCATCAAAATTTGGAACAAAAGGCACATAAGGAGAAATATAGTCCTTTTGTTGTTCCTCCTTTAAAATAGATGATCTATGAGAATCCAGTTCCTCATGGTTGCTGCAATTTCCCTTTGTCTGTAAATCTGAAAACTGTGGGCTACCCTCACTGATTTCAATGGCCATTAGACCAAAAGATAGTCGATCATCTCCGTTTGTAGCTAAAGGAATCAATTCTTCATATTCATAACAATCAGACTTAATGATGGCAAGAGAAACTTGAACTTCTTCACTATTCATTTCTAGTTCATTGTCATGTGAAAGCATATCATCTTGAAGATCATTAGAGAGCTGATGAATATTGTGAGGGAGAAATTATTCTCCATCTATAACTTCAATCTCATTATGAAATTCATATTCCTCACAACAATTTTCAAATAAAAACTCATATGAAAAATACCTTTTGCAATGCTCATTGAATACTCTGTGAAACTCTTTCAAAGATGAATTACTAGAAGGAGGTAATGAAAAATACCACTTATGTGCATCACCATCCAATGAATGCATGAACATATTCATGCAAACATACTCATGTTGTATATCTAGTAGATCCATGCACTCAGAGCAGAATTATGCTGAGGAGAAGCCAAGCCAAAGCCATTTTGAGGCAGAGAAACTTTTGAGGAGGAGACGCTGTTGGACCATTTCTGGGAGCTCCGGACGTCCGTTTTGCGTGTCGTTTTCTTTGCATGGTTCTAGAGATCTGGAAGAACATGACTAGATCAGTCTTGTAGCCATTTGACATTGCAGCGATGTACTTTTAAGCTTTTGATCAGAAATAAAGAAGCCTCCCCCCCAGAGAAAAGGCCTGGAGACGTAGGCAAAGTTGTGTCGAACTCCGTTATCAATCTGCGTGTTATGGTTTGCTGTTTATTCTTTCATTTCAGATCTGCATATGTGTATATGGCTGTCATAATTCCTCTTCTTTTCTCATTCGTTTCTCAAATGGTTAATTAATGCATGCAAAATTAAAACTCAACCATAAGTCATTAAAAGATCCGACGGATCAAGTGGTATCAGAGCTAGTTGACGTTTGGATTTGAGTTTTGCATGTTAACCAGGGAAAAGCTACAGCATGGTGAAGGTGAGCTTGTTGCAGAGAATCCATTAATTGGATTGAGAAAAAGATCTTCTCACAGCGAGAAGATGGCATCGGAAGAAGGG
>JASDQU010099737.1:401519-415846 GCA_032191745.1 Picea mariana
ATGCAAATGCAGTGACAAAGAAGGAAGGAAAGCCCTCTTGCAAGCATTGCAAGAAAGAGGGACATGATGAGGACAGATGTTGGCAGTTGCATCCCGAGAAGAGGCCAAAGTGGTTCAAAGAAAAGAAGGGAATGCAAACAGTGGCAACGACATCAAAACCCACAGACTTGGGATCCGATTTAGGTGATGAGTCAAAGATCTCATTGGTTGGTATGACAGGTAAAAATGGTGAAGATATTGATTGTAGAAATAAGTTGTTTCATATAAGGGTAATCATGCGACACACTAAGATAGACACATTAATTGACAGTGGATCTCAATCTAATCTAATCTCAGAAGAATTGATTAAAAAATTAGGATTAAAAACACAAACTCATCATAAGCCTTACACACTTAAATGGGTAAGCAATCATCATCAAATGCACATAACAAAGCAGTGCACAATCAAATTTGCAATTTCATCTAAGTATGTGGACGAAGTAACTTGTGATGTTGTGTTGTTAAGAGAATGTGGAATGATTTTAGGTAGTCCATACTTATTTGATCGTAAGGCAATCTTCTACAGGACAAAGAATCAATATCAATTCACTAAAGCAGGTCATGATTATGTGGTTCATGCTCATCATGTTAAAACAAATAAAATACTTCAAACAAGGGAACAATTAACGAATGCAGTGCAAGCATGCAACAAACCAATAATTGTTTCAAATGAAGTAATTGATCTTAAGCAAGAACAAAATATGGTTGTTGAATGAAAAATCAATCATAAGTTGCTTCAAAATAAGCTCATGTCGTGCAGATATTTTAAGTATATCAGTTCATTTGCAGTCGTCTTTTTGATGCTGTCATTAGCAATGTTTTCTACATGGATGATAGTGGCTTCAGTAAGATGTAACAGGGTTCAAATGGCTAACAATATACTGTTATTTGTCATGATTGTGTTACAGTTGATCTTGATGAGACAAGTGCACATGACAGAGTTCAAAGACAGAGAGCAAGCCGGGTGGCCTATCCCGAGCTTGTTGACTGGTCAGTAACCTTTTGGGGACCAAAAGGTCTTATTGTGGGGAGGTGTGATCCGAAATCGGATCCAGAAGCCTGATAGGGCTTGAAAAATGCTAAAAAATGAAAGTGCTCAGAATCCAACGAAACCAATGCCATTGCATCTGTCTCATCTTCCCGATTCCGATGGTATATTTACTTTGTCAAACGGGTTCCGTACGCGAAAGTTATCGCGTTCTGATCGGAAGCCCAAACAGGTAAAAAGTCAATGGTCAACTGGTCAAAAAGTCAACGCTGATGACATTAGCATGATGATTGTGCAGGAGATGATGTGGCACTCTCTGGTTGATGGTGATTGGGAAGGTTCGCTGACAAGGCAGACATGTGGCAGGCAACTGGACCAGTCAATAACTGATAAGTGGCATTAATCTGACAAATGGGGAGATGCCACGTGGCCCAGTCATGGGCAGCCACGTGGCACCCAGTCATCAGTTGAAGTGGCATGTTTCAAAAAAATATGTTTTTGGGTCCATGGGTTTTGAACCCATGACCACCACCAAGCCCAACACCTTAAGAAATGGTCTTTGCCAATACACCAAATTATTTCTTATGTTGTAAGACCCACATTATAAAATATATTGTAAAGTATTGTAAGGAGCGCCAAAAGGGGGCCAACGCACAACCCTTTTGGGCTGGTGCTCGGCCACATGAAGTCATGTGACCCTGCCAAGGGGGCGTGCGCTGGATATAAGGGGCTTATGCCCATATTGTAATTATAAAGTGGGTTTTTAACTACTTTTTGGGTTTTCATAATTAATTAGCCCATTTTTAATGGTTTTTATCCATTTTTGGGAGTTATTGGGTAGTTTTGGAGCCTAATTTTTGGGAGTAAGTTGGAGATGAGCAACCAACTTCCCAGCTATATAACCCAGGCCTGTTTGAGGCCAGAGGAGATCATAGGGGGAATTCAGAGCAGAATTATGCTGAGGAGAAGCCAAGCCAAAGCCATTTTGAGGCAGAGAAGCTTTTGAGGAGGAGACACTGTCGGACCATTTCTGGGAGCTCCGGACGTCCGTTTTGCGTGTCGTTTTCTTTGCATGTTTCTAGAGATCTAGAAGAACATGACCAGATCATTCTTGTAGCCATTTGACATTGTAGTGATGTACTTTTGAGCTTTTGAGCAGAAATAAAGAAGCCTCCCCCATAGAGAAAAGGCCCGGAGACGTAGGCAAAGTTGTGCCGAACTCTGTTATCAATCTGCGTGTTATGGTTTGTTGTTTATTCTTTCATTTCAGATCTGCATATGTGTATATGGATGTCATAATTCCTCTTCTTTTCTCATTCTTTTCTCAAATGGTTAATTAATGCATGCAAAATTAAAACTCAACCATAAGTCATTAAAAGATCCGACGGATCAGGAATTAAGTCAAACAATGAGCTTAAGGCTATGGGCAAAATTAAGTTCTCGGTTGAAATGCTAAGTCAACATTTTCTTTACCCAAATAAAAGTACAGAAATAAAAGCGTAAAGTATAATAATAATCTACCATGCAGAATAAAAGTAAGCGTACCGTAGCCCAAGTCGTCCGCTTTGAGTCGTTGTCCTGCGCGCTTCGTGGAACTCCTGTTTGCCGATCGATGAGACTTCACCGGTACCTCCTAGCCAATGCTAGGGGTACTCTTCTTCCCCCTTATCCCCCCGAGCCACAAAGGGGCCACACACACTAAACCAGAGAACAACTAGCTCCCAGCTCGCCTCGCAAGGTCGAACTACCACTCCTCACCGAGCTGGGTATCCCAACTCCCACAAGATAAGTCAGTCAAGTTTAAAATTCTGCAGCGTAATGTTACACATAACAGAAGAGATCCATCTTTCTCCTCCTCCCTCCTTTATATAGAATTTCCAAGTCACTTCTTTCCCAAATTCCCATTTAATTTATTGTTCAATAATTTAATTCAGAAAAATCCTCCCCGTACATGTGTCACCCATCCCCTTCGTTGCACCATAAATTATTTTCATTAATTATTTAATTACTCATATTTCCCTCACCCACCTAAAAGCATTCATAGAATAGCTCCTAGGTGTCCCCATGTTCCCTTACACATTTTCATGACTTACCCCCCTTGCTAATTTACTAGTTGAGTTCAATTAGAAAGTTCTTAAATGCAAGATACCTTACTAAGTTAGTCATTCTTCTTTTTCCTTATGTTTCCCCCTTTTTCCTTAGTTTCCTAATTCTTTTAAATTTCCCTCTTTCCATTTTCATTTAAAACTCAAATTGACAAGTGTAGAAAATTACCTTTTTCCCCTTTTTCTTTTTAATTAATAAATTTTTAATTAGCATATGTAACAAAACAATTATTTCCCCTTTTTCCCCCTTTTTAAATTTTATTCCCCAAAAGATTTTTACAAATTGATTGAAATGCTTACCCCCTTCTCGTCACATGATTAATGATGATTATTATTTTTATTTATTTATTTTATTATTTTTAATTTTATATAAATATAATTTTTTTTATCACAAGTATCACTTAGACCTAGATTTTATTTTCCTAGGCTGGGCGACATTTTATTAGGGAAATTGTTTTAAATCTTTCTTATCACATTATTCGTTCTAAGACCATCTAGGGTTATTCATTTATTATTTAAAAACACGACGTGCCCTTCAGGACGCACTAGGTGCTTCAAGGGTGCCACTCGCCTCATTCTGTTTCCCTTGCGCGACATGCCCTTCAGGATGCACTACGTGCTCCAAGGGTGCCACTTGCCTCTTTCCATTTTTCTTGCACGACATGCCCTTCAGGACGCACTACATGCTCCAAGGGTGCCACTTGCCTCTTGAATGACTTGGTAGACATAAAAACCCCTGGAATCAATACTCCGTCAGGTGATCTTGTGGGAGACTAAGGGACTCTAAGGAATAAGGCCCCTGCCTTATTGCGTGCCCCTTAGAATCATCATGAGAAACTATCGCAGTCGGCCCTCACGGAATCATGGGTCTTCTCAAACTAGGTACTTGTTAACCTACAGTTCGAGCCACGACGGGAGTGCTAGTAGGCTATGGCAGGGCTGTTGTCCACACCTCTCCCTCAATGTCTCTGGTTATTGTGTGTGACCCCTTTACTCCACATGTGAGTCTGGTCGAAAAGCTATCGTCAGCTTACATCATCAATGAATCGTGTCAGAATGAAATCCATAATCATAACATCCAATCAGATGCACATAGGTCTTATATACAACAATCAAACCCCAATTGTCCACTCCTTGACTCAGTCCGGAGTCCAAGGGGTTTCATCGATGTCTCTGCATCCTCGAGGTCCAAAATCCTGCATACTCAGGAAAACCGAGTCAGTAGCACTTATCTATGTCAATACAACAAAATAACATGTCATCAATCCATAACGCCTCATAATCATAATCAAATGCCCAATAGTATAATAATCCGGATCACTCGCAAGCAAATGTTCTCAAAAAATAAGTTCGCTTAGTGCATGCAAGAGCGGAATGTTACATACACCACCCCCTCTTGGTCTAAACTTCGTCCCGAAGTTTCATAGTATATAAGTACCGAAATAATGTGCATCCCAGTATCATAAGTCTATCTATCAAACAAAGATGGAAACTACTTGCGCATATCATATGCGTCCTTCCAGGTCGCCGAGTGCGGACTATAGTTGTCCCACTGGACCTTGACCTAATCTACTGTTTGATGCCGTAGCTGTCGAATGCGATGATCCAGGATGCGGATCAACTCAGCCGTGAGCGCCCCCTTGTCTGATACCTACAAGGAACTCATGTCAATAACATGTGTAAGATTGCTGATATAATGTCTCAAAACAGATATGTGAAAAACATCATGCATACGCCTCAAAGAATCAGGCAAGGCTAGTCGATAGGCCATGGGCCCCTTCCTCTCCACAATCTAGAAAGGTCCCACGAACCTAGGAGAGAGTTTAGCTCCCTTCCCAAACTTGATCAAACTCTTATGCAGTTTTACTCGCAAGAAGACTCGATCGCCAACTTCATAACTACGATCAACACGGTGCACATCGACATAACTCTTTTGTCGATCCTGCACTTCTTTGATCCTTTGTCTTATTGTTTGCATTTGCTCTTCTATTTATTGGATCGCTTCTGGTCCCACTAGGATCTTATCCTCAAGCTGATCCAAACTCAAAGGCATCTGACACGGTCGCTTGTAAAGAAACTTGAAAGGCGCCATCTTAATGGTGCTTTGGTAACTGTTGTTATAAGTGAATTATACCAGTGGCAAGAATTCTTCCCAATGCTTTTGTTGGTCCATCACGTACATGCACAACATGTCTTCCAAATCTTCACTCGACCATCTTGCATTAAGGCTCTACCTAAGCCTTCCTTGGACGCGTATGTGCATACTAAGAAGTCCTCGTCCATGTCAGAAACTTTTAGTATCGACACTATTGTCAACAAATCCTTGAGCCGTCGAAATTCTTCTGTGCATTTATTGGTCCATAAAAACTTCTTGCTCTTCTTTTAAATTCCGCAATCGATTTTTCTATCTTCGAAAAACCCTCAAAAAATCGTCGATAATATCCCGCTAACCGCTGAAGCTACGTGCTTTTGGTACGCTCGTTGGCATGGGCCATTTCATAGCCTCTACCTTCATTGGATCCACAACGATACCTTCTCCGGAGATGACATGTCCTAATTAATGAATCTTCGATTGATAAAAAGAGCATTTCGATAGTTTCCCAAACAATTTGTTCTCTCATAGACACTGTAGTACCAAGCGCAAATGCTTGTCATGTTCCTCCATTGTCTAAGAATATATCAATATGTCATCAAAAAATACTCGACGGTAGTCAAGCAGAGTCTCCACGACCCATCCTTCTTCCATATAAGTCTTAGGTTCAAAAACTCCTTCAGTTGCACTTTCAACTCTTGTAACTCAGAGGTCGACATCCGATAAGGCGTTCTTGTCATCGGTTTTGTTCCAAGTTTCGAGCCGATTTTAAATTCCAATCTTTCTTGTAGGCGACAAGCCTAGTATCTCTTCTGACATTACATCAACAAGCTATCATACTACTGAAAGGTTTTCTAGCCCCTCCGTATGCCCTTTTCGTTCAACGCAAGGATTGCATATAGCTTGCATCCATGCACATTCTCTTCTGTAGTTGTAGGGAAGAAATGACCCTCGGGGATACTCCTCATTTTCTGCCTACAATCACACTTCTCTGTCCTTCATCATCGTTCCAACTCAACCRCTTCATATTACCGTTGAGTATCGCATCATGCGATTCCCACTAGTCCATACTGATCATGTCATCATAAGATCTTAAGATCGTGACGTATTTCGGACTTCGTTACACTGTCCCAAGGTTAAAGCGACAATTCATACCCCTTCCTCCAACCATCCAKTTGGTACCTGAAGCCATATTGACGAAAAGTTTGTCTGGCAATGGAACCTGATGCCTCGATCACAATGGATTGGTGCTAGGCCTAGCACTTATTTACCACAGTCATGAATCCTATGGGCCTTTCCCATCTCCACCACAGTAGTGTGTCTTGTTGACCTGGCCACTCTGGCCCTTTCATCTAGATAGTCTTGCTAGTATGGTGTCTCTCCACATGACCATTGCCCAACTCCCATCTAGTACTCCTGGCCCCGAAGTAGAAGTTGTTGGCCTACCAGCCTAAGATCCTAGTCTATTCTACGGACAAGCCTAAACTTCGACTGCTAGTGGCGCTACCGCAGATGTGGTGGTCCCTTGTAGGGGTTTTCTGTTGAGGAACCCATTGTCATGGTGTCATGAACAAGGGTTCTATAGAAATATCCTGATACCAAGATGTCTTGTCTAGTTGGCGTGTGATGTTGTTGAGCACCAAATGTCGTTAGTCCAAATAGTCTTGTAGGAGTCATGCTTTGACTCTCGCTGTCAAATCCTTCTCAGCTATGAGGCCTACTGGACTGCATTGTGCAATGTTCGAGACATTTAGATCCTCACCTTCGAACGAAAGATGGAGTTAAGGCCAATCATGAAACTGTTGATCTCCAAATTTTCCGTGTTCAGATGCGGGGCATACTGAAGTAGCTCCATAAATCTAGTATTATAATCCGACATTGTATGACCACCCTATCGTAAGGTGCTGAACTCATTGAGTTGGCGCTTAATGAATTCTTTTGAAAATTACTTCTCCCGGAACCGTTCCTCGAATCGTTCCCATAACACGACTTCAACGACCATTTTTAGTTGAGGTAGGAGTGTCTTCCACCATAGAGGAACGCTCCCCTTTAGTTGAAGACCGCCATGCGGACCTTCATGCTAGAGGTCGTAATCGCAAAGCACATCTCCTTACTCTATAGCCATGCCTCGGCGGATGAGACATCCATGGCACTCATGGACTCAGGAACTTAAACCTCTCAAGTTCTCCATGAATGCTACTGGTACTGGCTGGGATGCGCTGTGGACCCTCAAGGGTATAGGTGCTCTGGCCTCGTCTCAGTACAAACAATTAATCAAGGCCTCTGACATTCCCTGGAAGGACCTTGTCAGACCATCCAGATCCCTTACATCAACTGACTTCTGCCTAAGGACTTGTTCTTCCCCTTGGGGGTTAGACTCTTAGGGAGAGTGCACTTCTGGAGGCATTTCACCTCCTTCCCCAACACCGCGCTATGAATCTCTGCGTCCTCCTCTAACCGTGATTACCACATGGACATGTTAAATTTACTCAATGATGATTTAATAGTCATGGGTTTAATACAGTGGAAAGTGTGACCATCCATAGTCATAGGGTTGAACCCACTCTGATACCATATGTAACGACCCCATCGTTACAACAAAAGTGACAATACAACATGTGATTTTTTTTTTCTTTGCGTTAGGAACTACACACCACAATTAATAGCGACATTATTGACACATCATCCAATGAATTAACGAAACATTATTAAAACATTATCAATCCTTCACGACATAAATCTGACACATTATTGCCATGATTAACGATACACATTTCGACACAATAACACAAATAAATGACAACCAAAATCATTGCATTCAAATATATAAATAAGGACGCATAAACAATGTGAAACAAAAGTGCTCAACTCATCTCATAATGACGATCATCAAATAACACTAGGATAACATACAATAACATAACGAATCATAAGGATCATAAAGATAATCACAAGAATCACATAATATACTACCCTCCCAACCTACCCTGCAAGGTTAGGACCTCCAGGACACATAAGAAACGCTCAAGCCCAAGTTCCAATTGATTTTAACCATTCAAGGTCTCAGGGATGAAAACTATTCTGAGGAACAAAGAGGTGTCTACTTCCCACTGACACAATCAAGTCCAAACTGACCAACACAACACATCAAGGGTTAAGTTCCTAAATCAACACATAGCATTCTAATAACCAACACATGTAACTTAAAATTCCAAGGCATAAGAGAATTAAATCCTAAATCAATCATATAAGGACACAATAGAGGGCGCAATGAAATCAATTTTATTTTAATTTCTAGGCGCAAGGGAAACATCTATTTTATTCCAGATGCGCAATTAACCCAACAAAGAAATCAACAATGAAACTACAATTATTCCACGATGCGCGCATGATTCCATTACCAGATAACATTGTTCTCAAAGAGAAATCAAAAGATTTCAACAAATTCAAGGCTTTCAAAGAACATGTTGAGAATGACACCGATCTCACAATCAAGTGCTTAAGATCATAAAATGGAGAGGAATTTACCTCAGATGAGTTCAATAAGTTTTGTTAAACTCATGGAATTAAAAGACATTTTTCAGCTCCAAGAACTCCTCAACAAAATGGAGTTGTTGAAAGAAAAAATAGAACTATCCAAGAAGCAACGATAACTATGTTAAATGAAGCCAAACTTCCAGGTATCTATTGGAGAGAAGTAGTATATACAAAAGTATGCATACTTAACAGAGCTCAACTTAAAGTTAACCATGATAAGACATCATATGAGTTATGGTTTGTCAGACCAACATTAGTCAAACACTTCAGAGTCTTTGGGAGCAAATGCTATATAAAAAGAGATGATGATAATCTAGGAAAATTTGATTCTAGATCAAATGAAGACATATTTCTTGGTTACTCATCCAATAAAAAGATTACAAATGCTACAAACTGAGATTGCACAAAATTGTAGAAAGTGAAAATGTAAAGGTGGATGATATAACATCAAGAAGAATCAAATCTCAAGACAATTCACAAGTTGATGAAAAAAGAAGAGATGATGAAGAAGAAGAATAAACTGAAGAAATACAAGGAGAAGAATCACAAAGTGAAGAAGAAAATGAAGAAGAGGCATCACCAAGACAAGAGTCAAAGGCACCATCAAGAAGAGTACAAAGGGATCATCCTACAATTCAAATCATAGGAAACAAAAGTGTTGGGGTTGAAACAAGAAGAAGACTAACATATGAATCGAAACAAGAAATTCTCTCCCTAATAGAACCCAAAACAATTGTTGAAGCTAACAAAGATGAAGATTGGATTAAAGCCATGAATGAAGAGCTTGATCAAATAGAGAATAATTAGACTTGGGAACTTGTCCCAAGACCAAAAGACAAAAATGTGGTAGGGGCCAAGTGGATTTTTAAGAATAAAGTTAATGAAGATGGTCAAATTATAAGGAATAAAGAAATATTAGTGTGCAAAGGATATGCACAAGTAGAAGGAATTGATTTTGAGGAAACATTTTCCCATGTGGCCAGATTAGAAGCTATCAGAATGTTTTTGGCATTTGCATGCTTTAAAAACTTCAAAATATATCAAATGGATGTTAAATCAACATTCTTAAATGGAAATCTAGAGGAAGAAGTTTATATAGAATAACCTGAAGGTTAAAGACGATGTCTGCAAATTAAAGAAAGCATTGTATGGTGTCAAACAAGCTTCCAGAGCATGGTTTTCAAGACTTGATAATTATCTACAACAACAAGGATACAAAACATGAGCCACTGACAACAATCTTTATATTAAAATTGAAAATCAAAATATGATCATTGTTGTAGTATATGTGGATGATATCATATTTCAAAGTAATCTAAATCCTCTAAGAAAGAAATTTGCTACAGAAATGCAAAAATAATTCGAGATGTCAATGCTTGGTGAACTGAAATTCTTCCTAGGATTACAAGTTTCACAATCAGAAAAAAACATATTCATATCTCAGACCAAATACATTAAAGAAATATTGAAGAAATTTCAAATGGAAGATTGCAAACCTATGAGCACTCCTATGATTACAGGGTGCAAGCTAAGCAACGATGATGAATCACTAAATGTAGACCAAACCATGTATATATTAATTATTGGTAGTCTATTATATGCAACAACAACAAAACCAAGCATCATGCAAGATGTAGGATTAGTGGTCAGATTTGAATTTGCACCCAAAGAGACACATATGAAGGCAGTTAAAAGGATTTTTAGATATCTCAAAGGTACCTTGGATTTTGGTTTATGGTATCCAAAAACATAAGACTTCACATTAATTACATATACTCATGCATATTGGGTAGGAAGTATTGATGATAGAAAGAGCACTAGTGGAGGTGCATTTTTCCTAGGAAAATGGCTTGTGTCGTGGCTAAGTAAAAAAAAAAACCCTCCATATCATTATCTACAGAAGAAGTTGAATATATCGTTGTTGCTTCCTGCTGCACTCAAGTAATTTGGATGAACCAAACTATAGAAGAATTAAAAGCAAAATATGATCATCCAATTCTTTTTAATTGTGACAATATCAGTTCCATAAACCTTTCCAAAATTCTTGTCATGCACTAAAAAACAAAGCATATCCCAATCAAATTTCAATTCTTAAGGGAATAGGTTTCTCAAAAAGTTGTTAAAGTGGAATATGTGGATACTAAAGAACAGATTGTAGATATATTCACAAAACCTTTACTTAGGAGTACTTTTGAATACCTTAGACATAAATTGGGGGTAATCTCCATATCTAATTGAATTGCACAAGGAGTATAATCTCAGGGGGAGCATAGAAATATCCCTTCTTTCATTGTTTTCAAGGGGGAGAATACACAGTAAAACTCAGTTAGAAAAAAGAGTTTTTACTTTGTTTCCATCAATTCCAAAGGGAGAGAATGTTGGACATTGATCCAGAATCAGATCTAGAAGCCTGACAAGGCTAAAAAAGGCTAAAAAATGAAAGTGCTTGGAATCTGACAAAACCAACACCATTGCGTCCGTCTCATCTTCCTGATTCTGGCCATATATTTACTTCGTCAAACGGGCTTCGTAGGCGAAAGATATCGCGTTCTGTCCGAAAACCCAAACATGCAAAAAAAAAGGGGATGATTGTACAGTCCGTACAGTCCCACATGGCAGGCTGACTGTACAGGCTGTACAGCTGATGTGGCAGCTCCTGGAGACGACACATGGTAGGTGATGTGGCATACGACAAGTGCAATTGGACCAGTCAGAGGGTGACACGTGTCACCACTGTAAGGATGACACGTGGCACGGGCTGATGTGACAGGGATGACGTCAGCAGGCTGACTGGGCAGGTACGGTGACAGGTGGCAGGGTACGTGGCAAATACATGGATGAGTCAGCGTTCGACACTTGGCATTCCTCTATTGGTTGTTGAGGTGCCACGTGGCACCCAGTGGTTGGCTCGTGGTTTGTGTAAAAGTTTATGGTCTTCACCAGGGTCGAACCCCCAACCTCTCCTCCGGGCTGTGGACTGGCAGGACTAGGCTAACCGCCCACCCCACGGGTGTTCCTTATTAGCTACATGACATATAAATTATTTGAATTAAAATAATGTGACATTCGGAGGTGGAAAGGGCTGGGGCTTAGCCCAGCCCATGGTTCAATATGTATGTATGCGACCACAGAGCTGGACAGGAGGGCTTACCATATGTGTGAGAGTTTGGATAGGGCCTAGCCCTTGGACCCCATGCCACCATATAACCACCAGTGTGTATCGCGGGGCCTATCCACCATTTTGGGCACGGGAGGTTAAGTTAATATGCCGTGGACCTATGCCGATGCCACAGGACTGGGAGCTAGCGCGCATGGGAAGGGCCAGTGCATAGCCCAAGGGGCTAGCGCTCGGCCCCATGGCCCCATGTGACCCTGCCAAGGGAGCGCGCGCACAGTATAAGGGGCTTATGCCCAAATTAAATCCAAAAGTGGTTATTTTATATAGTTTTTGGATTTTCAATTTGATTTTTGCCTGTAACTAATGGATTTTATCCATTTTTGGGAGATATTGGGCATTTTTGGAGCCCAAATTTTGGGAGGAAGTTGGGGATGGATAACCAACTTTAGATCTATAAAAACCAGGCCTGTTTGAGGCCATGGAGGATAGTCAGAGCAGAGTTATGCTGAAGGGAAGCCAAGCCAAAGCCATTTTTATGCAGGGAAGCTATTGAAGAGCAGATGCTTGCGGGCCATTTCTGGGAGCTCCGGACGTCCGTTTTACGTGCCATTTTCTTTGCAGGGTTCTAGAGATCTGGAAGAACATGACTAGATTAGTCTTGTAGCCAATTGGAACTGCTGCGATGTACTTTTGAGCTTTTGAACAGAAATAAAGAAGCCTCCCCCACTGAGACAAAGGCCCGAAGACGCAGGCAACATTGTGTCGAACTTCGTTATCAATTCTCGTGTTATGGTTTGTTGTTTATTACTTCATTTCAGATTTGCATATGTGTATATGGCTGTCATAATTCCTCTCTTTTCCTCATTCTTTCATTAAGCTTCTCAATTGGATAATTAACGCATGCAATTTAAAACTCAACCATAGTCATTAAAAGATCTGATGGATAAAGTGGTATCAGAGCTAGTTGACGTTTGGATTTGAGTTTTGCATGTTAACCAGGGAAAAGATACAACATGGTGAAGGTGAGCTTGTTAGAGAGAATCCATTAATTGGATTGAGAAAGAGAGCTTCTCACAGAGAGAAGATGGCATCGGAAGAAGGGATTTCTCAGGATGAGAAAGAGTTCCGGAAAACATTCCTTGCTATGTCGGAGATGGTGAAAGTTTTGTATGAGGATTACTTGGAACGAAAGAGACCAATTTTGGGTGAATATTCAAAGGGAAAAAGTGAAGAGGAAGAGGATCATCCTCAGATTCTTCCTTCACCTCCATCATCACCTCCTTCTTCTTCAAGTTCAAGTTCTAAATCTAATGGAAAGAAAAATGTTCATAAGAATAAGAATGAAATGCCATTGTTAAAACTTGATGTTAAATTTGAGTTTCCCATATATGATGGTGAAGTAAATGCAGAAAAACTTGACAATTGGATCAGGTAGATGGAGGTATACTGCAATGTGCAACAGATCAAAGATGAGGCCACACAAATCAAGTTGGCATCTTTGAGACTTGCAGGTACAGCTCTCATCTGGTGGCAAAGCAAGCTGCAAAAGGGAACACAACAAGTGGGTAAAGTATTTTCATCATGGAAGAGTTTCATTTCCGCACTTAGGAAACAATTCTATTCTTTGGGTTATAAAGAAAAAAAATTAATTGAATGACAATCTTTAAAACTAAGAAAAGGACAAACGGTGCAAGAATACACTGATGGATTTCGAAAAATGGCATTAATGTTAAATATCCCTTTACAAACACAAGAAACTCTTATGAAGTATATAGGAGGTTTACCTGCGCATATTAGAAACACTGTTTTCATGTTTAGACCCACTAACCTTGATGAGGTTTCTGTTCAAGCTACGTATGTTGAAGCAGGGAAAGCAGGTGTGTCAGGGGAATCATTGTCTTCAAGGAAAGAGGACAAGAGGAAAAGGCATGGCAAGAATGCAAATGCAGTGACAAGGAACAAAGGAAAGCCCTCTTGCAAGCATTGCAAGAAAGAGGGACATGATGAGGACAGATGTTGGTAGTTGCATCCCGAGAAGAGGCCAAAGTGGTTCAAGGAAAAGAAGGGAATGCAAATAGTGGCAACGACAACAAAACCCACAGACTTGGGATCAGATTCAGGTGATGAATCAAAGATCTCATTGGTTGGTATGACAGGTAAAATTGGTGAAGACATTGATTGTAGAAACAACTTGTTTCATATAAGTGTAATCATGCAACACACTAAGATAGACACATTAATCGACAATGGATCTCAATCTAATCTAATCTCAAAAGAATTGGTTAAGCAATTGGGATTAAAAACACAACTACATCATAAGCCTTACACACTTAAATGGATAAGCAATCATCATCAAATGCACATAACAAAGTAGTGCACAATCAAATTTGCAATTTCATCTAAGTATGTGGACGAAGTAACATGTGATGTAGTGCCATTAAGAGAATG
>JASDQU010099737.1:416195-487443 GCA_032191745.1 Picea mariana
AATAATTGTTTTAAATGAAGTAATCGATCTTAAGCAAGAACAAGAAATGATTGTTGAATGGAAAATCAATCATAAGTTGCTTCAAGATAAGCTCATGTCGTGCAAATATTTCAAGTATATCAGCTCATTTGTAGTCGTATTTTTTATGTTGTTATTAGTAATGTTCTCTACATGGATGATAGCGGCTTCAATAAGATGTAACAGGGTTCAAATGGCTAACAATATACTGTCAGTTGTCATGATTGTGTTACAGTTGATCTTGATGAGACAGGTGCACATGACAGAGTTCAGAGATAGAGGACAAGCCGGGTGGCCTATCCCGAGCTTGTTGACTGGTCAGTAACCTTTTGGGGACCAAAAGGTCTTTTAGTTGGGAGGTGTGATCCAGAATCGGATCTAGAAGCCTGATAGGGCTAAAAAAGGCTAAAAAATGAAAGTGCTCGAAATCTGATGAAACCAATGCCATTGCATCCGTCTCGTCTTCCTGATTCCGGCCATATATTTACTTCATCAAATGGGCTTCGTATGCGAAAGATATCACGTTCTGTCTGAAAACCCAAACAAGCAAAAAAAAGGGGTGACTGTACAGTCCGTACAGTCCCACGTGGCAGGCTAACTGTACAGGCCATAAGGCCGTACAGTTGACATGGCAACTCCTAGAGATGACACATGGCAGGTGATGTGGCATACGATAGGTGTAGTTTGACCAGTCAGAGGGTGACACGTGTCACCACTGTAAGGATGACACGTGACACGGGCTGACGTGGCAGGGATGATGTCAGCAAGCTGATTGGGCAGGTACGGTGACAGGTGGCAGGGTACGTGGTAGATACATGGATGAGTCAGTGTTTTACACTTGGCATTCCTCTATTGGTTGTTGAGGTGCCATGTGGCCCAGTCATGGGCTGCCACATGGCACTCTGTGGTTGGCTCGTGGTTTGTGTAAAAGTTTATGGTCTTCACCGAGGTTGAACCCCCGACCTCTCCTCTGGGCTGTGGACTGGCAGGACCAGGCCAACTGCCTACCCCACGGGTATTCCTTATTAGCTATACGACATATAAATTATTTGAATTAAAATAATGTGACATTCGAAGGCGGAAAGGGCCGGGGCTTAGCCCCAACCCATGGTTCAATATGTATGTATGCGACCACAGAGATGGACAGGAGGGCTTACCATATGTGCGGGAGTTTGGATAGGGCCTAGCCCTTGGACCCCGCGCCACCATATAACCACCGGCATGTATTGTGGGGCCTATCCACCATTTTGGGCGCGGGAGGTTAAGTTAATATGCCGTGGACCTATGTTGATGCCACAGGACCGGGAGCTAGAGCGCATGGGAAGGGCCAGCGCATAGCCCGAGGGGCTAGCGCTCGACCACATGGCCCCATGTGACCCTGCCAAGGGGGCATGCGCACAGTATAAGGGGCTTATGCCCAAATTAAATCCAAAAGTGGTTATTTTATATAGTTTTTGGATTTTCTATTTGATTTTTGCCTGTAACTAATGGATTTTATCCATTTTTGGGAGATATTGGGCATTTTTGGAGCCCAAATTTTGGGAGGAAGTTGGGGATGGATAACCAACTTCAGATCTATAAAAACTAGGCCTATTTGAGGCCATGGAGGACAGTCAAAGCAGAGTTATGCTGAAGGGAAGCCAAGCCAAAGCCATTTTTATGCAGGGAAGCTATTGAGGAGCAGACGCTTGCGGGCCATTTCTGGGAGCTCCGGATGTCTGTTTTGCGTGCCGTTTTCTTTGCAGGGTTCTAGAGATCTGGAAGAACATGACCAGATCAGTCTTGTATCCAATTGACACTGTTGCGATGTACTTTTGAGCTTTTGAACAGAAATAAAGAAGCTTCCCCCACAGAGACAAAGGCCCGGAGACGTAGGCAACATTGTGCCGAACTCCGTTATCAATTCTCATGTTATGGTTTGCTATTTATTACTTCATTTCAGATCTGCATATGTGTATATGGCTGTCATAATTCCTCTCTTTTCCTCATTCTTTCATTAAGCTTCTCAATTGGATAATTAACGCATGCAATTTAAAACTCAACCATAGTCATTAAAAGATCCGACGGATCAGACATGGTGTTATGTTTTCATTGATGTCAACAAGGGTGAATATGTATTTATCATCTAGACAAGTATCCGACTATACCAGTTGCAGGAATCGACAGTAAAGAACAAAGAACAATGTTGATCATTGGATCAAAATAAGAGCACAATTAGACGGTAAAGAACGAAGAATAATGTTGATCATTGGATCAAAATAGGATCACGATCAAACGGCTTGGATATCTTTCTGCGAGTCCGTTGAGAAACCAAAAAATGGCTGAGTATCATACTCTATTGATATCACTTAATTTTTTTTTAGTATTGTTCATTATGGAAGCAACAAAAGTTAGACGTGAATTTTGATGACATCCGAGAAGATATATGAGTCTGGGAGTTTGCAATCTCGAGAAAAATCATTTAATTTTTTCTAAGTGTAGGTTCATATTGGAGGCTGTGGAAGTTGGGTGTGAATTCTGATGACACTCGAGAAGAAATATGAGTTCGTGAGTCCGAGATTTAGCGAAACCGTCACATAAAATAATTCTAAGTGTTTAAAATGAATAAGAATCGTCCACTCAACGGTTGATTAAATCCAAACCGTAGATCTATCTAAAACACTTAGATAAACCAGGTCTATCCACTCAACACTTGATTATATATGAACTGTCAATCTAATTAAACACCAAGATAAGCAATGAAAAGAAATACGTGTGATTCCGTGAGTCCACCATGTAAAATAATTCTAAGTAAAAAGTCCATTTTGAATTGAATGAGGATCGTCCACTCAATGCATGATTAAAATCCAACCATCAGATCGAGATGCAATAAAGATCGTGGGAGGTTTAGATCTAATTGTTCATCAGGACGATAGGTCTACAATGGAGATGCAATGCACGTCACTGAAGGGAGAAGAGGTTAATGAGAGGGTTTGCATATGCATAGGTGTTTTGTAAATTACCACGATAGACATGTGGTAGCATCCCGTGAACGTGGATACCCCAATAGTGGGTTTCTAAAATCATTTTGATCACCCGCACCACTAAAAGGGATACCACAAGTGGCAAGTAGTAATCCCATGCATATTAATAAATCCGTTGGTCACAAACGTCGGTCCTATGGAGTGAATAAATTAGCGTCGGGGATACGAAGGGTGTTAATCTAATAACCATTGAAAGGAAAATACTCGAAGAAAAGTTCCTAGCTTACTAGTGCAAAATTGAGAATATGATTCTTAATTTAAAAGAATCATCTTGGAGGTTGCGGAAGTTGGGCATGAATTCTGATGACACTTGAGAAGACATATGAGTTCGTGAGTCTGAGATTCAGCGAAACTGTCACATAAAAAAATTCTAAGTGTTTAAAATGAATAAGAACCTTCCACTCAACGGTTGATTAAATCCAAACCGCAGATCTATCTAAAGCACTTAGATAAACCAGGTCTATCCACTCAACACTTGATTATATATGAATTGTCGATCTAATTAAATGCCAAGATAAGCAATGAAAAGAAATACATGTGATTCCGTGAGTCCACCATGAAAAATAATTCTAAGTAAAAATTCCATTTTGAATTGAATGTGGATCGTCCACTTAATGCATGATTAAAATCCAACCATCGGATCGAGGTGCAATAAAGATCGTGGGAGGTTAAGATCTAGTCGTTCATCGGGACAATAGATCTATGATGGAGATGTAACGTGCATCACTAAAGGGAGAAGAGGTTAATGAGAGGGTTTGCATATGCGTAGGTGTTTTGTAAATTACCACGATAGATATGTGGTAGCATCCCATGAACACAGATACCCCGATAGTGGGTTTCTAAAACGATTTTGATCACCCACACCACTAAAAGGGATACCACGAGTGGCAAGTAGTAATCCCATGCATATTAATAAATCCGTTGGTCACAAACATCGGTCCTATGGAGTGAATAAATTAGCACCAGGGCTACGAAGGGTGTTAATCTAATAACCATTGAAAGGAAAATACTCCAAGAAACGTTCATGCCTTACCAATGCAAAATTGAGAATATGATTCTTAATTTAAAAAGATATTGAAGAAGTAAAATAATAAATATAAGGAAGAAAGTTGTTATTAAAACAACATTATTATTAAATAAATGAAGAGGTGAAATGTTACATTTTTAAAAGACGCATTGGTTCAAATTTTATGCTCGTTGAAAGACTATATAAACCAGAAAACATGGTGGAGGGAAGATGTCTTTGTGGTCTAATTAAAAAGATCAGAAATAGAAGCAGAGTCCAAGGAAGAACTGTAAACATTCATATGAAGTGAGGGTGGAAGGGAGGAGCAAGGGAGGATTGGAGTCCTCTACAAGTTGAATCCTGAAAGAAGGGAGTTAGTGCTTGAAGACAAGGGAGTTGGTGCTTCCTCAAGTTGATGCTTGAAAAACAAGGGAGTTGGTGCTCTAAACAAGGGATTGGTGTCTCCTTGAGTTGGTGCTCAAAATAAGAGATTGGTGTCTCCTACACATTGTAACTTATAATTTTTGTAATTGTTATATTTAATTTTTGTTTTTAGTACATTCTTGTTGATCAATTGTTAAGTTTAATAATTAATTATTATTAAAAATAGTGAGAAAGAAGAAATACTAATTCACCCCCCCTCAGTATTGACCAACATTTCAACAGTTTGTCTTAGTCCTATTGTCTCTTTCTACTCAAGTCCGATCCTCCACTTCAATACATGCATTACTTTGTCACTTTCCCCAAGACATTTAATGCTAATTTTATGGAGGATAACAACTAATTAAATATTGAAAAAGTCGTTATTAATGGCAGACGTCTTGATGCAATTCTTCATTTAATTCACGTTAATCCTTCCATTAAAAAAAGAGCTTTGATTTATATTATCTAAACATAATATACTTTGACGTTAATGTCCTAAAGTGATTGTACAAGAATCCACCAACTTCATCAAAATGACTATGAGAAGAAGAGAACAATTCAGTGGGGATACTCTGAACTTATTTGGGCGAGAGGACCAGAGGCTCCAATGGTCAAGAGTGTATTGATACTATTCATCATTGTCATTACCAGAAAGGAATGAAACATAGTTTGGACATCAGACATTGCCTTAGTTGGATGCATACCTAAGGTCTTTAATTCTATAGAAATAGTTTCCTAGTGTGTTGACAAATTTGATCAAAATCGAAGGACGATTCAACTTCAAGGTGAATCTCTTGTTTATTTATCACCATCAGTTTTTAAAAGGATTCTAAAACTTCTCGAGACAACGATCAAATTCAAGGGATATGAGGCCATAAATTTATTGAAGGAGAGAGACAATGGACTAGAACTCCTGCACGAATATCTCGAAGATCCTGCAACAATGTTAGAGGACATATCAAAAATTAAGGCCAGTTTACTTAAAAAATTTGTATCAAGAGATAGCATGGACTTTTTCCCAGAGTTACAGGTCAATAATCCACAACAACCTTTCCTTAGTTAGCTCTCTACATTTTAAATTCCACAGTTCTTGCGAAGGTAATCTTTGATTGGGCGAAGATTATTTCTGGGGAAATCTCTTCGCAAATATCAATTTTCAAGAAAAATAAAAGATTTTATATTTCATATTTAATATTTGTTATCACCTACTACCATGTTTTTAAGGGTTTGAGTGTTGGAAGAAGAGTTGATTGTAAAATTTATCCAATACAAATTTGGTACTAGGCCTTAAGGAAACAAAAGGCCATTTATCATTTTTACGAATTTTATAATGCATTTCTATCTTCTTTCAAGAAACTTATCTTCGGATTGAATACATCCATACTATCCCTGGAAGCATCAACTTTCTTGGATAAAAAGGGGAGTATTGAAAAATGGAACATTATAATGTGGTGAGAATATATTGTTCTCATGAAAAGCCCCTTTATCTCCCTTATTATATTTCAGATAGAACGTTTTCCATAGAGGTTGCCATACAGTACAGGTTTTGGGTACATTTATTACATGAGAAAAGGAAGAAACAATTCATTCCATTGCCATGGAGAATTGGAGAGATTTTACTAAGAAGTATTTCTAAAATTGATGTACTTGCATTACAATTGGACCAATACAATTTAGAATTTGCACAAGAGATCAAGGGTTTCAACCCAAACCATCCTTTTATGGACCACATGATGTCTATCGGATTTAGCATTGCATTTGCTAATACATTTGTATTTGGAGAAGGGGAGGGTGATAGTCAAGACCCACCAACACCAGTTGTCGAAAGGAAAATAGAGGATATTGAGATTAATGTTAGTACTAAAGATCAACATAAGCAAAGGAAAAGAGTGGAAAATGAAAAAATTACTCATTCTCCTAATGTTGGATAGAAAAGAGGCCCACACAAGAAAAGTTTCCAGTCGATGACATTGGAGCAAAAGAAGTCTTCAACTAATAATTTTGATGATGGAGGCGAAAAAAACCCTTTGAAGGGAAAGTTGGAGTGGTCTCATAAACTCCAGGTTGAAAGAAAAAGAAAGAATTCTCAACAAGAAGTAGAACAACATGTACCTGAGAACGAAATTATCTTTGAAGATATAGACCTAGACATTGACATCGAGAATATAGAATTTCCTGATGATGAACAGAGGTTGCTGGAAAGTAAGGAAGTTGCAGCTCAAGAACAAGCATTTTCAGAGGAGGAATCCTTCACTGTGTAGAATGATTTATTTGATTAAATTTTTCATAAAACTAATTTTGGAAAGACTTTATTCAAAAAATAAAATAATTCAAGGAAAATTTCATTCAAAGTTGGATCTCAGCGGCGTACCACCTTCCAAAATTTCCATAATCAAAAGGCTATGGGCGATGCTTTAGAAATTTTGGTTGATGATATGGAAGTTGAAAATATCATGCTTAAAGAAAGGGTTAAGGAATTACAGTGTACTCTAATTCCACCCCCTATATTTTCTACTCTAATTTTAGAAGTCCAACCTTGGAAAAGCTCTCATAAAACCACAGAATCAAGTTTAAGGTTGAAGGGAACAATGAGTCTACTTGCTGCAGTTAGACACTATATTTGAGAAAACACGTCTCTCATTTTAAAGGCATGGGATTTAGCAAGCAACTTTTTCTCTTTGGGTTCCAATATTCGAAATTCTAGAGAATATCTACAAGTTGACCTAAAAAATGATGAAGGTTTTTATAAAGATGTCACCATTACATTTATTTTAAAGGTTTCTAATATAAGTGAATTTGAAATAAAACAATTGAAATCATGTTGGGTAAAGAGAATTAAAACCTTAAAGGAGCTATTAGATGATCTTGATATTCTAAGTGTTAAAAAGGGGGAAGCTTGTTCGAATTTGGTCAAGTTAGACCTTGTAGGAACTACTGGTGAAGTACAAGATCCTAAATTAATTTCAAACTCTATTCTCATGAAAAGGGAACAATTTGAGGAGTATGTAGAAATATTGAAGGGTGTATCAACGAAGAAGTTCAATAGTATGACCGAGTACACATAGCAGAAAATTGAAAGTTGGCTTGTAGAATATGTAAATAAAAATGAAGACACTGAAGTTACATTGCAACAATTTTGAATTGATTTTAGAGAGTTTGAAAGTATATTAATTGATATAAGAGTCAAACAAGAGGTAATTGTTTCTCTTATGTGCGAATACATTGAGAATTGGTTAAAGTTAGATTTAATCAAGATTATTGAAGAGGATCAAATGGAAACGGTTGGTATTGGTCATGAAACTGCCACCAAGGATAATATAAGAGCAACATCGACCACGAAATAATTAAGAGATTCCATAACAATGAGTAAAAAAATTGATCACGTCTTTTCTCTATTTCTTCTTTTTTAGAAGTCGTCCATTTGTGTCTTGTCTGCTTTGAGAAAGCATAATCGATTTTTGATTATTTCTCCCTGTCTTCTTTTCAGGTGCAATCTTGTTCCACTCTTTACTTTTATGGTCCATGGGAGACCCATCGCAGTCCAACTTTGGACGAATGACTTTTATTTTCATAAAATATCAAAGACTATATTATTTTTTAAAAACCCAGAGAATTACTTCGAGGTTAATTTTAATGATATCTTTGAACTCTAAGTTTTGAGTATAAGATATTTAAAATTGACCTATCATATTCTATTTTGATTTTAATGCAAAGACTCTTTTAAAGTTCTCTCATATGTGGGTCATTTATCTTTCTTTCCTTGAATGTGATAAAAAGCATTGAATACTATGATGGATGTGAAATTTATATTTCCTTTCTTGTAATTGTTATTTAATTCTTTACAATATCTCTTGATATATTGTATTTTATGATACATATTCCCGGTCCTTTTCTTAGGAATTCTTTGTTAATGGATTTTATTTTCAGTTATCAAAATTTTGTGTTTTATTGAGTGATAAAGAATGGGGTATGATCTTTAGCATTCTCCTATATTTTTAAGACATTCAAATATACAGAGAAGTACCACCTCTATAAAAATGTAGGGGGGTTTATATCCTTTTGAGGTTGTTGTTTCGATCTTAACTGATTCAAAAATCAACATTTTTGGAGACCATACTGGGGAGAAAGAAAACAAATATGGTTTCACAAACCAAAATTATCGATGACTCAACCTCAACCTAACCAACCCCAATTGCAAGTTGAATTAGGAAATCAGACAAGTGTTTTGCATCAATTGTATGATTTGGTGCTAACAACAACCCGAACTCGCGACGAACTTGAAAGATCATTGGAAACCCTCGCCCGTGAGGAAGAAAGAGAAATAGAAAGAAGACAAAGAAGAAGAAGAGCTCAAAATTAAGAAAAAGTTGGAATCATACAAAGGCCCAATAACAAGAAGTAAGAGTAAGCAATTTGAAATTCCAAAAGTTGTCCAAGATTTCAAGGCAGAAGAAGAAACAACCCTAATAATGGGAGATAGAGAGGAAAGAAATGAGAACCCAAAAAGACAAAGAATCCCACGAAGAAGGGTAAGAAAATCCCTCTCAATCTTCAGGGAGAAAAGCATCAATTACCAACTCTTCCACAAGGAGAATTACCACAATTTTCAAGAGATGGAGGGAAGGCCCTGAAGAAACACATGGATAAAATTTTTAGTATGTCCAGGATTCATTTGGTGGAACACGATGACGTAATGATCAGATTATTTCTTCAGACATTGATAGGTCAAGCCTATGAAGGGTACATGTCCCTTCTTGCTCAATCAATTTCATCATTTGATGATTTGGAGACAATGTTCATGACCATGTATGCACCCCCAGTTGCATACCATACGTTGCTCACACAATTCACCCAAATCAATTTAAAAAAGGGTGAAATAATTAGGGATTTCAATTTTCAATTTTTAAGAACACTTAATTAGATCCCATAAGAAAAAAAACAAATGTTCTAGTCATAATTGGATGTTATAAGAACTCAATGCCATGAATGACCCGAAGTTGAGAAAAAAGGGCCCAAGAACTACACGTCTTCGCTCGCAATCAAGACTACGTGCACAACTCTCAAATGGGTATCCAAATATGATTTCATATTTTCAAATGAAGAATTTTTCTTTTCAAAAATCACCTTCATTCGGGGTTAACTAGAATCAACCCTAAAATGATGCAAATTTGATCGAAATGGGCCAAACAATGCCTAAACGTTACGAGCACTCGGGAACCCACTTGCATCTCTCAAATGAGTATTAAAAAATTATTTTTGATATTTTTAAACCCATAATTCCACTTTTTCTAAATAGCCTTCATTCTGGGCTGGTCAAACTTGGGCCTAGAATGACCTGAAGTTGAGAAAAACATCTCCAAGAACTACACGTCTTCGCTCTCAATCAAGACCACGTGTACAACTCTCAAATGGGTATCCAAATATGATTTCATATTTGCAAATGAGGAATTTTTCTTTTCAAAAATCACCTTCATTTGGTGTTAACCATAATGAACCCTAAAACGATACGAATTTGATTGAAATGGCCCAAAGAATGCCTCAATGTTACGAGCGCTCGGGAACCCACTTGCAGCTCTCAAATGGGTATCAAAAAATTATTTTGTATTTTTTAACCAATAATTCCACTTCTTCTAAATAGCCTTCATTCGGGGCTGGTCAAACTTGGGCCTAAAATGACCCGAAGTTGAGAAAAAGGGGCCCAAGCACTACACGTCTTTGCTCGCAATTAGGACCACGTGTACAAATAACAAATGGGTATCCAAATATGATTTCATCTTTGGAAATGAAGAAATTGTCTTTTCAAAAATCACCTTCATTCGGGGTTAACCAGAATCAACCCTAAAATGATATGAATTTGATCGAAATGTGCCAAAGAATGCTTCAACAGTACGAGTGCTCGGTAACCCACTTGAATCTCTCAAATGGGTATCAACAAAATATTCTATATTTTTAAATCCATAATTCCACTTTTTGTAAATAGCCTTCATTCGGGGCTGGTCAAATTTGGGCCTAGAATGACCCAAAGTTGAGAAAAAGGGGCCCAAGAACTACACGTCTTCGCTCGCAATTAGAACCACGTGTTCAACTCTGAAATGGGTATCCAAATAGGATTTCATCTTTGGAAATGAAGAAATTTTCTTTTCAAAAATCACCTTCATTCAGGGTTAACCATAATCAACCCAAACATGATACAAATTTAATAGAAATGGGACAAAGAATGCCTCAACATTATGAGCGCTCGGGAACCCACTTCCATCTCTCAAATGGGTATCAAAAAAATATTTTATATTTTTAAACCCATAATTCCACTTTTTGTAAATAGCCTTCATTCGGGGCTGGTCAAACTTGGGCCTAGAATGACCCGAAGTTGAGAAAAAGGGGCCCAAGAACTACACATCTTCACTCACAATTAGAACCATGTGTACAACTCTCAAATGGGTATCCAAATATGATTTCATTTTTGCAAATTAAGAATTTTTCTTTTCAAAAATCACCTTCATTCGGGGTTAACCAGAATCGACTGTAAAATTATATGAATTTGATCGAAATGGGAAAAAGACTACCTCAACGTTACAAGCGCTCTGGAACCCACTTGCATGTCTCAAATGGGTATCAATTTTTATTTTTTTTCATTTTTAAACCCATAATTCCTCTCTTTCTAAATAGCCTTCATTCGAGGCTCGTCAAACTTGGGCCTAGAATGACCCGAAGTTGAGAAAAAGGGGCCCAAGAACTACACGTCTTCGCTTGCAATTAGGACCATGTGACAACCCTCAAAAGGTATCCAAATATGATTTCATATTTGCAAATGAATTTTTCTTTTCAAAAATCACCTTCATTCAGGGTTAACCAGAATTGACCCTAAAACGGTACGAATTTGATCGAAATGGGCAAAAGAATGCCTCAACGTTATGAGCACTCAGGAACCCATTTGCATCTCTCAAATGAGTATCAAAAAATTGTTTTGTATTTTTAAACCCATAATTCCACTTCTTCCAAATAGGCTTTATTCGGGGCTAGTCAAACTTGGGCCTAGAATAAACCGAAGTTGAGAAAAAGGGCCCCAAGAATTACACGTCTTCGCTCGCCATTAGGACCATGTGTACAACTCTCAAATGGGTATCCAAATATGATTTCGTATTTGCAAATGAAGTATTTTGATTCTCAAAAATCACCTTCATTCGGGGTTAACCAAAATCAACCCTAAAACGATATGAATTTGATCCAAATGGGCCAAAGAATACCTCAACGTTACAAAAGCATGGGAACCCACTTGCATCTCTCAAATGGGTATCAAAAAATTATTTTATATTTTTAAACCCATAATTCCACTTCTTCCAAATAGCCTTCATTCGGGGTTGGTCAAACTTGGGCCTAAAATGACCCGAAGTTGAGAAAAAGGGGCACAAGAACAACAAGTCTTTGCTCGCAATCAAGACCACATGTACAAATCTCAAATGGGTATCCAAATATGATTTAATATTTGCAAATGAAGAATTTTTCTTTTCAAAAATCACCTTCATTTGGGTTTAACCAAAATCAACCCTAAAACAATACGAATTTGATCGAAATGGGCAAAAGAATGCCTCAACGTTAGGAGCGCTTGGAAACCCACTTGCATCTCTCAAATGGGTATGAAAAAAATATTTTTTATTTTTAAACCCATAATTCCACTTCTTCCAAATGGCCTTCATTCGAGGCTTGTGAAACTTGGGCCTAGAATGACCCGAAGTTGAGAAAAAGGGGCCCAAGAGCTACACGTCTTTGCTCGCAATTAAGACCATGTGTACAAAACTCAAATGGGTATCCTAATATGATTTCATCTTTGGAAATGGAAAAATTTTCTTTTAAAAAATTACCTTCATTCGGGGTTAACCAGAATCAACCCTAAAACGATAAGAATTGGATCGAAATGGGCCAAAGAATGCCGCAACTTTGCGAGAGCTCAGGAACCCATCTATATCTCTGAAATGGGTATCAATTTTTTTTTTCTAAACCCATAATTCCACTTCTTCCAAATAGCCTTCGTTTGAGGTTGGTCAAACTTGGGCCTAGAATGATTCGAAGTTGAGAAAAAGTTGCCCAAGAACTACACGTCTTCTCCCGCAATCGGGACCACGTGTACAACTCTCAAATGGGTATCAAAATACATTTTCAGCTTTGCAAATGAAGAATTTGTCTTTTCAAAAATCACCTTCATTCGGGGTTGACCAGAAATAACCCTAAAACAATACGAATTTGATCGAAATGGGCCAAAGAATGCCTCAACGTTACGAGCACTCGAGAACCCACTTGCATCTCTCAAATGGGTAACAAAAAATTATTTTATATTTTTAAACCCATAGTTCCACTTTTTCTAAATAGCCTTCATTCGGGGCTGGAAAAACTTGGGCCTAAAATGACTCGAACACGAGAAAAAGGGGCCCAAGAACTACACATATTCACTCATAATCAAGACCATGTGTACACCTCTCAAATGGGTATCCAAATATGATTTCATATTTGCAAATGAATACTTTTCCTTTTCAAAAATCACCTTCATTTGGGTTAACCAGAATCAACTCTAAAAGGATACGAATTTGATCGAAATGGGAAAAAGAATGGCTCAACATTACGAGCGCTCTTGAACCCACTTTCATCTCTCAAATGGGTATAAAAAATTCTGTTGTATTTTTAAACCCATAATTCCACTTCCTCCAAATAGCCCTTATTCGGTGATTCGTAAAGATCTTTAAATGACTGTGGTTGAGTTATTATTTGCATGTGTTAATTAACCATTTAAGAAGCTAATGAAAGAGGATGAAGATGAGAGAATATATCACAGCCATAATACAAAATATAGATATGAACTGAAACAATAAGAACATCAAACCATAACAGGAGAAATGATAACGAAGTTTGACACAAAATTGCCTATGTCTCTGGGCCTTTGTCTCAGTGGGGGAGGCTTCTTTATTTATGTTTAAAGCTCAAAAATTACATCAAAACAATGCCATAGGCTACAAGACTAATCTAGTCATGTTCTTCCATATCTCTACAACCCAGCAGAAGAAACAACACGCAAAATGGATGACCGGAGCTCCCAGAAATGGTCCGCAAGCGTCTGCTCCTCAACAACTTCCCTGCATAAAAATGGCTTTGGCTTGGCTTTGCTTCAGCATAAATCTGATATGACTGTCCTTCATGGCCTTAAACATGCTTGATTTTTATAGATCTAAAATTGGTTATCCATCCCCAACTTCCTTCCAAAATTTAGGCTCAAACCCCCCTTCAAATGACCCAAAATCCCCAAAAAATCCATTTTCTGGGCTAAATATCAGTCAGAAATCCCCAAAAATAATTAATATATGGTTTAAAAACCACTTTCTGTTTAATTATTGGGCTTAGCCCCCTTGACTGGAGCGCGATCCCTCTCTATGGTCATATGACTGCATAAAACCGTGGGCTGGGGCTTAGCCCCAGCCCCCTTCCGCCTACATAGTAATGTATTACATTTTAAATAAATTTAAATGTGTTTCATATAATAAGAACCATATGTGGCGCGTTGGTGTTTGACTATTTCTCAAAGCTTAGGCTTGGTGGGAGGTCATGGGTTTAAAACCCATTAACCCCAAAACATTTTGAAACTTGCCACAATTGCTGACTGGGTGCCACGTGGTTGCCGATGCCTGGGCCATGTGGCATCACCTCATTTGTCCAAAAATCGCAAGTGTCACATGCCACATGTCCAAATCTGATTTGATCTGTCATCTTCCCAGTCACCCTGTTGCATGTGCTGCCACATGTCACTTCTACCACTGCCATGTGTCACCTCCAGAGAGTGCCACATCACCTTTTGACTGTTGACATTTTTTGACTTTTTAGTTGTTTGGGAAAAATGGTCAGAGTGCGATAACTCTCACATACGACACCCGTTTGAGAAAGTGAATATATGGAATTGGTTTCATCAACGCGACGAGCTGATCACAATGGAATTGGTTTCATCCAATTACGAGAACTTTCATTTTTGAGCCTTTTTTAGCCCTATCAGTCTCTTGGATCTGATTTTGGATCACACCTCCCCATTAAAGGACCTTTTGGTCCCCAAAATTTTACTGACCAGTCAACAATCTTGGGATAGGCCACCCGGCTTGTCCTCTGTCTTTGAACTCTGTCCTGTGCACCTGTCTCATCAAGATCAACTGTAACACAATCATGACAACTGATAGCATATTGTTAGCCATTTGAACCCTGTTACATCTTACTGAAGCCACTATCATCCATGTAGACAACATTACTAATGATAGCATAAAAAAGATGACTGCAAATGAGCTGATATACTTGTAATATTTGCACGACATGAGCTTATCTTGAAGCAACTTATGATTGATTTTCCATTCAACAATCATTTCTTGTTCTTGCTTAAGATCGATTACTTCATTTGAAACAATTATTGGTGTGTTGCTTGCTTGCACTGCCTTCTTTAATTGTTCCATTGTTTGAAGTGTTTTATTTGCCTTAACATGATGAACATGAACCACATAATCTTGACCTGCTTTGGTTAATTGATATTGATTCTTTGTCCTGTAGAAGATTGCCTTACGATCATATAAGTATGGACTACCTAAGACCATTCCACATTCACTTAACGACACTACATCACATGTTACCTCATCCACATACTTAGATGAAATTGAAAATTTGATTGTGCACTTCTTTGTTATGTGCATTTGATGATGATTGCTTATCCATTTAAGTGTGTAAGGATTATGATGAATTTGTGTTTTTAACCCCAATTGCTTAACCAATTCTTCTGAGATTAGATTAGCTTGAGATCCACTGTCAATTAATGTGTCTGTATTAGTGTGTCACATAATGTTTCTTAGATGAAACAAGTTACTTCTACAATCAATGCCTTCACCAATTTTACCTGTCATACCAACCAATGAGATCTTTGATTCATCACCTGAATTCGATCCCAAGTCTGTGGGTCTTGTTGTCACTGCTACTGTTTGCATTCCCTTCTTTTCCTTGAACCACTTTGGCCTCTTCTCAGGATGCAACTGCCAACATCTGTCCTCATCATGTCCCTCTTTCTTGCAATGCTTGCAAGAGGGCTTCCCTTCCTTCCTCGTCACTGCATTTGAATTCTTGCCATGCCATTTCCTCTTGTCCTCTTTCCTTGAAGACGATGATTCCCCTGATACACCTGCTTTTCTTGCTTCAATATACGTAGCTTGAACATAAACCTCATCAAGGTTAGTGGGTCCAAACATGAATACATTGTTTCTAATATGTGCAGGTAAACCTCCTATATACTTCATAAGAGTTTCCGATGTATGTAAAGGGATATCTAACATCAATGTCATTTTTCAAAAGCCATCTGTATACTCTTGCACTGTTTGTCCTTTTCTTATTTTTAAATATTTCCATTCAATTAATGCTTTTTCTTTATAACCCAAAGGATAGAATTGTTTCCTAAGTGCAGAAATGAAGCTTTTCCAAGATGGAAATACATTACCCACTTGTTGTGTTCCATTTTGCAACTTGCTTTGCTACCAGATGAGAGTTGTGCCCGCAAGTCTCAAAGATGCCAACTTGATTTGTGTGGCCTCATCCTTGATCTGTTGCACACTGCAGTAAACCTCCATCTGCCTGATCCAATTGTCAAGTTTCTCTGCATTTACTTTACCATCATATATGGGTAACTCAAATTTAACATCAAGTTTTAACAATGACATTTCATTCTTATGTTTATGAACATGTTTCTTTGCATTAGATTTAGAACTTGAACTTGAAGAAGAAGGAGAAGAAGGAGGTGATGATGGAGGTGAAGGAGGAATATGAGGAGGATCCTCTTCCTCTTCACTTTTTCCATTTGAAGATTCACCCAAAATTGGTTTTTTTCGGTCCAAGTAATCCTCGTACAAAACTTTCACCATCTCCGACATGGAAAAGAACATTTTTCGAAACTCTTTCTCATCAAGAGAAAGTCCCTCTTCCAATGCCATCTTCTCACTATGAGAAGCTCTCTTTCTTAATTTAATTAATGGATTCTCGCAACAATCTTTCTTTCACCATGCTGTAACTTTTCCTTGGTTAACATGCAAAACTCAAATCCAAACGTCAACTAGCTCTGATACCACTTGATCCGTAAAGATATTTGACTGTGGTTGAGTTATTATTTGCATGTGTAAATTAACCATTTAAGAAGCTAATGAAAGAGGATGAAGATGAGAGAATATATCACATCCATAATAAAAAATATAGATCTGAACTGAAGCAATAAGAACATCAAACCATAACAAGAGAAATGATAACGAAGTTCCGCACAAAATTGCCTACGTCTCCGGGCCTTTGTCTCAGTGGGGGAGGCTTCTTTATTTATGTTCAAAGCTCAAAAAGTACATTGCAATAGTTACATTAGGCTACAAGACTAATCTGGTCATGTTCTTCCAGATCTCTAGAGCCCATCAAAAGAAACGACACGCAAAATGGATGACCAGAGCTCCCAGAAATGGCTTGCAAGCGTCTGCTCCTCAACAGCTTCCCTGCATAAAAATGGCTTTGGCTTGGCTTTGCTTCAGCATAAATCTGATCCGACTATCCTTCATGGCCTCAAACATGCCTGGTTTTTATAGATTTGAAGTTGGTTATCCATCCCCAACTTCCTCCCAAAATCTGGGCTCAAATTCCCTTTCAAATGGTCCAAAATCCCCAAAAAAATAATTTTCTGGGCTAAATATCAGTCAGAAATCCCAAAAAATCATTAATATATGGTTTAAAAACCACTTTCTGTTTAATTATTGGGCTTATCCCCCTTGACTGGTGCGTGCTCCCTCTCTGTGGTCATATGACTGCATAAAACCATGGGCTGGAGCTTAGCCCCAGCCCCCTTCCGCCCACATAGTAATGTATTACATTTTAAATAAATTTAAATGTGTTTCATATAATAAAAACCATATGTGGCGTGTTGGTGTTTGATTATTTCTCAAAGCTTAGGCTTGGTGGGAGGTCATGGGTTCAAATCCATGGACCCCAAAACATTTTGAAACTTGCCACAATTGTTGACTGGGTGCCATGTGGCTGCCCATGCCTGGGCCACGTGGCATCACCTCATTTGCCTGGAAATTGAGAAGTGTCACATGCCACGTGTCCAAATCTGATTTGATCTGTTATCTGCCCAGTCACCCTGCTGCCTGTGCTGCCACATGTCACTTCTGCCACTGCCACGTGTCAAACCCATGGACACCAAAACATTTTGAAGCTTGCCACAACTACTGACTGGGTGCCACATGGTTGCCCATGCCTGGGCCACATCGCATCACCTCATTTGCCCAAAAATTGACAAGTGTCACATGCCACGTGTCCAAATTTGATTTGATCGGTTATCTACCCAGTAACCCTGCTGCCTGTGCTGCCACATGTCACTTCTGCCACTGCCACATGTCACCTCAAGAGAGTGCAACATCACCTTTTGACTGTTGACTTCTTTTGACTTTTTAGCTGTTTGGGAAAAACGATCAGAGTGCGATAACTCTCGCATATGGTGCTCGTTTGAGAAAGTGAATATATGGCCGGAATCAGCGCGATGAACCGGTTGCAATGGAATTGGTTTCATCCGATTCTGAGAACTTTCATTTTTTAGCCTTTTTTAGCCCTATCAGTCTCTTGGATCCGATTCTGGATCATTCGGGGATGGTCAAACTTGGGCCTAGAATGGCACAAAGTTGAGAAAAAGGTGCCCAATAACTATACATGTTCGATCACAATCAAGACCATGTGTACAACTCTCAAATGGGTATCCAAATACAATTTCATATTTGCAAATGAAGTATTTTGCTTTTCAAAAATCACCTTCATTAGGGGTTAACCATAATCAACCCTAAAACGATATGAATTTTATTGAAATGGGCCAAAGAATGTCTCAACGTTACGAGCATTCAGGAACCCACTTGCATCTCTCAAATGGGTATCAACAATTTATTTTATATTTTTAAACCCATGATTCCACTTCTTCTAAATAGCCTTCATTCGGGACTGGTTAAACTTTGGCCTAAAATGACCCGAAGTTGAAAAAAAGAGGCCCAAGAACTACACGTCTTCTCTTGCAATTAGGACCACGTGTACAACTCTCAAATGGGTATACAAATATGATTTCATATTTGCAAATTGAGAATTTTGCTTTTCAAAAATCACCTTAATTCAGGGTTAACCAGAATCAACCCTAAAATGATATGAATTTGATCGAAATGGGCAAAAAATTGCCTAACGTTATGAGCGCTCGGGAACCCACTTGCATCTCAAATGATGTATAAAAAAATATTTTGTATTTTTAAACCCATAATTCCACTTCTTCCAAATAGCCTTCATTAGGGGTTTGGTCAAACTTGGGCCTTGAATGACCCGCGATTGAGAAAAAGTGGCCCAAGAACTACACATCTTCACTCGCAAACAAGACCACGTGTACAACTCTCAAATGGGTATCCAAATATGATTTCATATTTTCAAATGAAGAATTTTGCTTTTCAAAAATCACCTTCATTCGGGGTTAACCAGAATCGACCCTAAAATGATACGAATTTGATCGACATGGGCAAAAGAATGCGTCAACGTTATGAGCACTCGGGAACCCACTTTCATCTCTCAAATTGGTATCAAAAAATTATTTTGTATTTTTAAACCCATAATTCCACTTCTTCAAAATAAGCTTCATTCAAGGCTAGTCATACTTGGGCCTAGAATGACCCGAAGTTAAGAAAAAGGGGCCCAAGAACTACACGTCTTCGCTCACAATCAAGACCACGTGTACAACTCTCAAATGGGTATCCAAATATGATTTCATATTTGCAAATGAAGAATTTTTCTTTTCAAAAATCACCTTCATTCGAGGTTAACCAGAATGAACCATAAAACGATACGAATTTGATCCAAATGGGCCAAACCATGCCTCAACGTTATGATCTCTTAGAAACCCACTTACATCATTCAAATGGGTACACAAAAAATATTTTTTATTTTTAAACCAATAGTTCCACTTCTTCAAAATAGCCTTCATTCGGGGCTGGTCAAACTTGGGCCTAGAATGACCCGAAGTTGAGAAAAAGGGGCCCAAGAACTACACGTCTTCGCTCGAAATCAAGACCACGTGTACAAATCTCAAATGGGTGTCCAAATATGATTTCATATTTGTAAATGAAGATTTTTTCGTTTCAAAAATCACCTTCATTTGGGGTTAACTCGAATCAATACTAAAACAATACGAAATTGATCGAAATAGGCCAAAGAATACCTCAACGTTACGAGCATTCTGGAAGCCACTTCCATCTCTCAAATGGGTATCAAAAAATTGTTTTGTATTTTTAAACCCATAATTCAACTTCTTCCAAATAACCTTCATTCGGGGCTGGTCAAAATTGGGCCTAAAATGACCCGAAGTTGATAAAAAGGGGCCCAAGAACTACACGTCTTCTCTCGCAATCCAGACAACTTGTACAACTCTCAAATGGATATCCAAATATGATTTCATCTTTGGAAGTGAAGAATTTTTCTTTTAAAAAATCACCTTCATTTGAGGTTCACCAGAATCAACCCTAAAATGATACAAATTTGATTGAAATGGGCCAAAGAATGCCTCAACATTACGAGCGCTCAGGAACCCACTTGCATCTCTCAAATGGGTATCAAAAAATTATTTTTTATTTTTAAACCCGTAATTTCACTTCTTCGAAATAGCCTTCATTCGGGGCTCATCAAATTTGGGCCTAAAATGACCCGAAGTTGAGTAAAAGGGGCGCAAGAACTACACGTCTTCGCTCACGATCAAGACCACATGTACTACTCTCAAATTGGTATCCAAATATGATTTCATATTTGCAAATCAAGAATTTTTCTTTTCAAAAATCACCTTCATTCGAGGTTAACCACCCTAAAATGATACAAATTTGATCGAAATAGGCCAAAGAATGCCTCAACGTTACGAGGGCTCGAGTACCCACTTGCATCTCTCAAACGGGTATCACAAAATTATTTTGTATTTTTAAACTCATAGTTCCACTTCTTCCAAATAGCCTTCATTCAGGGCTGGTTAAACTTGGGTTTAGATTGACCCGAAATTGAGAAAAAGGGGCCCACGAACTACACGTCTTCGCTCGCAATCAATAGCACATGTACAAATCTCAAATAGGTATCCAAATATGATTTCATATTTACAAATGAAAATTTTTTCTTTTCAAAAATCACCTTCATTCGGGGTTAATCATAATCAACCCTAAAATGATACGAATTTGATCGAACTGGGGCAAAGAATGTCTCAACGTTACGAGCACTCTGGAACCCACTTGCATCTCTCAAATGGGTATCAAAAAATTATTTAATATTTTTAAACCCGTAAATCCACTTCTTCTAAATAGCCTTCATTCAGGGCTGGTCAAACTTGGGCCTAAAATGACCCGAAGTTGAGAAAAAAGGGCCTAAGAACTACACGTCTTTGCTTGCAATTAGGACCACGTGTACAACTCTCAAATGGGTATCCAAATATGATTTCATATTTGAAAATGAAGAATTTTTCTTTTCAGAAAGAACCTTCATTCGGGGTTAACCAAAATCCACCCTAAAACAATATGAATTTGATCGAAATGGGCCAAAGAATGCCTCAATGTTACGAGCACACAGGAACCCACCTATCTCTCATATGGGTATCAAAAAATCATTTTATATTTTTAAACCCATTATTCCACTTCTTCTAAATAACCTTCCTTCGAGGCTGGTCAAACTTGGGCCTAGAATGACCCGAAGTTGAGAAAAATGGGACCAAGAACTAGATGTCTTCTCCTGCAATCTGGACCATGTGTACAACTCTCCAATGGGTATCCAAATATGATTTCATCTTTGGAAACGAAGAATTTATCTTTTAAAAATTTATCTTCATTCGGGGTTAACCAGAATCAACCCTTAAACGATATGAATTTGATTGAAATGGGCCAAAGAATGCCTCAACGTTACGAGCGCTAGGGAATCCACTTGCATCTCTCAAATGGGTATCAAAAAATTATTTTATATTTTTAAAACACATAATTCCACTTTTTTTAAGTAGCCTTCATTCGGGGCTGGCAAACTTGGGTCTAAATTGACCCGAAGTTTAGAAAAAGGGGCCCAAGCACTACACGTTTTCGCTCACAATCAAAACCACATGTACAACTCTCAAATGGGTATCCAAATATGATTTCATATTTGCAAATGAATAATTTTTCTTTTCAAAAATCACCTTCATTCAGGGTTAACCAGAATCAACACTAAAACGATACGAATTTGATCCAAATGGGCCAAAGAATGTCTCAACGTTGCGAGCACCCGAGAACCCACCTATATCTCTCAAATGGGTATCAAAAAATTATTTTGTATTTTAAAACCCATAATTCCACTTCTTCCAAATAGCTTTCATTCGAGGTTGGTCAAACTTGGGCCTAGAATGACCCAAAGATCGGAAAAAGGGGCCAGGAATTACACATCTTCTCCCGCAATCGGGACGACGTGTACAACTCTCAAATTGGTATAGAAATATGATTTCATCTTTGGAACTGAAGAATTTGTTTTTTCAAAAAACACCTTCATTTGGGGTTAACCATAATCAACCTTAAAACAATACGAATTTGATCGAAATGGGGCAAGAAATGCCTCAACGTTACGAGCGCCCGAGATCCCACTTGCATCTCTTAAATGGGTATCAAAAAATTATTTTATATTTTTAAACCCATAATTCCACTTTTTCTAAATAGACTTCATTCGAGGCTGGTCAAACTTGGGCCAAGAATGACCTAAAGTTAAAAAAAATGGGCCCAAGAACTACACGTCTTCGCTCACAATTATGACCACTTGTAGAACTCTCAAATGGGTATCCAAATATGATTTCATATTTGCAAATGAAGAATTTTGCTTTTCAAAAATCACCTTCATTCGAGGTTAACCAGAATCAACCCTAAAACTATATGAATTTTATCGAAATGGGCAAAAGAATGCCTCAACGTTACGAGAGCTTGGCAACCCACTTGCATCTCTCAAATGGGTATCAAAAAATTATTTTATATTTTTAAACCGATAATTCCACTTCTTCCAAATAGACTTTGTTCGAGGCTAGTCAAACTAGGGCCTAGAATGACCCGAAGTTGAGAAAAAGGGGCACAAGAACTACACTTCTTCGTTCACAATTAGGACCTTGTGTACAACTCTCAAATGGGTATCCAAATATGATTTCGTATTTGCAAATGAAGAATTTTTCTTTTCAAAAATCACCTTCATTCGAGGTTAACCAGAATCAACCCTAAAACGATACGAATTTGGTCGAAATGGGCCAAAGAATGCCTCAATGTTACGAGTGCTCGGGAACCCAATTACATCTCTCAAATGGGTATCAAAAAATTATTTTATATTTTTTAACCCATAATTGTAACATCCCACTCTTGCGCGTACTGAGCGAACTTATTCTTTGAGGAAACTTGTTTGTAAGTGATCCGGATTATTATACTATTGGGAATTTGATTATGATTCTGAGGCATTATGGATATGATGACATGTTATTTTGGCATATTGATTGATCCAGAATCGGATCTAGAAGCCTGACAGGGCTAAAAAAGGCTCAAAATGAACGTGCTCAGAATTCGACGAAACCAACACCATTGCATCTGTCTCGTTCTCCCGATTTTGGCCATATATTTACTTTCTCAAACAGACACTGTATGCGAGAGTTATCATACTCTGACCGTTTTCCCAAACAGACAAAAATTCAATAGGTCCAGTCAAATGATGACATCAGCATGACATCAGTAGTGCTGACATGGCAGAGACAAGTGGCTACAAGTGGCAGTCTAGCAGAAGGTGACTGGTCAGTGACAGGGATCCAACCAACAACTGACAAGTGGCATTTGTTTGGAAAATGGTTGGGTGCCACGTGGCCCAGTCATGGGCTCCCACGTGGCACCATGGTATTGGTTAATGGTTGGTGGCAAAAGTTTTATTGGAGTCCATGGGGTTTGATCCCATGACCTCTTGGGTCAGCCCAAGCCTTTGACAAAGGTCCCTTGCCAACGCGCCCTTGGTGGTGCTTGTAACACTAAGCACAAAATAATATAATTAAAGGTGATAAAGTAACAAGGGGGGCACCCAATGGATAAGCCTCAACCCTGGTTTTGAGGAGAATCCCATGAGACTAGGGGGGTGCGCTCCAAAAGGGGCTTAGCCCAGCTAAGCGCCCTCCCTTTTTAGCCTTGGATAATATGCAGGTGCCATGAGATCAGGGGCGCGTGCCCTATGGGGGGCTACTCTGTGATTTTTTTTTAACAGAAATGGGTTTTTTATAATGTTTTTGGATTTTAATTGATTTTTAAGCCTGTTAATGGAGGATTTGACCCATTTTTGGGAGATATTAGGCATTTTTGGAGCCCAAATTTTGGGAGGAAGTTGGGGATGGATAGCCAACTTTAGATCTATAAAAACTAGGCCTATTTGAGGCCAAGGGGGACAGTCAGAGAAGATTTATACTGAAAGGAACCCAAGCCAAAGCCATTTTTATGCAGGGAAGCTCTTGAGGAGAAGATGCTTGTGGGCCATTTCTGGGAGCTCCGGTCATCCGTTTTGCGTGCTGTTTCTTCTGCTGGGTTCTAGAGATCTGGAAGAACATGAACAGATCAGTCTTATAGCTTAATGGCACTATTGTGATGTACCTTTTGAGCTTTGAACAGAAATAAAGAAGCGTCCCCCACTGAGACAAAGGCCCAGAGATGTAGGCAATTTTGTGTCGAACTCTGTTATCACTTCTATTGTTATGGTTTGTTGTTCTTATTGCTTTAGTTCAGGTCTGTATACTGTTTTTAGGGCTGCTATGTTCCTTCATTAAATTCATCCTCTTTCATTCATCTTCTTAAATGTTTAATTAACGCATGCAATTAAAAACTCAACCACGGTCATTAAAAGATCTTTTCGGATCAAGTGGTATCAGAGCTAGTTGACGTTTGGATTTGAGTTTTGCATGTTGACCAGGGAAAAGCTACAGCGTGGTGAAGGCAAGCTTGTTGCAGAGAATCCATTAATTGGATTGAGAAAGAGATCTTCTCACAGTGAGAAGATGGCATTGGAAGAAGGGCTTTCTCAGGATGAGAAAGAGTTCCGAAAATTTTTACTTGCTATGTCGGAGATGGTGAAAGTTTTGTACGAGGATTACTTGGAATGAAAGAGACCATTTTTGGGTGAATCTTTAAAGGGAAAAAATGAAGAGGAAGAGGATCATCCTTAGATTCCTCCTTCACCTCCATCATCACCTCCTTCTTCTCCTTCTTCTTCAAGTTCAAGTTCTAAATCTAATGGAAAGAAACATGTTCATAAACATAATAAGGAAATGCCATTATTAAAACTTGATGTTAAATTTGAGTTGCCCATATATGATGGTGAAGTAAATGTAGAGAAACTTGACAATTGGGTTAGGCAGATGGAGGTTTACTGCAGTGTGCAACAGATCAAGGATGAGGCCACACAAATCAAGTTGGCATATTTGAGACTTGCAGGTACATCTCTCATCTGGTGGTAAAGCAAGTTGCAAAATGGAACGCAAAAAGTGGGTAATGTATTTCCATCATGGAAAAGCTTCATTTCTGAACTTAGGAAACAATTCTATCCTTTGGGTTATAAATAATCAACATTAATTGAATGGCAATCTTTAAAACTAAGAAAAGGACAAACAATGCAAGATTATACAGATAGCTTTCGTAAAATGGCATTGATGTTAGATATCCCATTACATGCACAATAAACTCTTATGAAGTATATAGGAGGTTTACTTGCTCATATTAGAAACATTGTATTCATGTTTGGACCCACTAACCTTGATGAGGTTTCTGTTCAAGCTACATACATTGAAGCAGGGAAAGCAAGTGTATCAGGGGAATCGTCTTCAAGGAAAGAGGACAAGAGGAAATGGCATGGCAAGAATTCAAATGCAGTGACGAGGAAGGAAGGGAAGCCCTCTTGCAAGCATTGCAAGAAAGAGGGACATGATGAGGAAAGATGTTGGCAGTTGCATCCCGAGAAGAGGCCAAAGTGGTTCAAGGAAAAGAAGGGAATGCAAACAGTGGCAGCGACAATAAGACCCACAGACTTGGGATCAGATTCAGGTGATGAATCAAAGATCTCATTGGTTGGTATGATAGGTAAAATTGGTGAAGGCATTGATTGTAGAAGCAACTTGTTTCATATAAGGGTAATCATGCGACACACTAAAATAGACACATTAATCGACAGTGGATCTCAATCTAATCTAATCTCAGAAGAATTGGTTAAGCAATTGGGGTTAAAAACACAAGTACATCATAAGCCTTACACACTTAAATGGATAAGCAATCATCATCAAATGCACATAACAAAGCAGTGCACAATCAAATTTGCAATTTCATCTAAGTATGTGGATGAGGTAACATGTGATGTAGTGCCGTTAAATGAATGTGGAATGGTCTTAGGTAGTCCATACTTATATGATCGTAAGACAATCTTCTACAAGACGAAGAATCAATATCAATTAACCAAAGCAGGTCAAGATTATGTGGTTCATGATCATCATGTTAAGGCAAATAAGACACTTCAAACAATGGAATAATTAAAGAAGGCAGTGCAAGCAAGCAACAAACCAATAATTGTTTCAAATGAAGTAATCAATCTTAAGCAAGAACAATAAATGATTTTTGAATGGAAAATCAATCATAAGTTGCTTCAAGATAAGCTCATGTCGTGCAAATATTACAAGTATATCAGCTCATTTGCAGTCGTCTTTTTGATGCTATCATTAGTAATGTTGTCTACATGGATGATAGTGGCTTCAGTAAGATGTAACAGGGTTCAAATGGCTAATAATATGCTGTCAGTTGTCATGATTGTGTTACAGTTGATCTTGATGAGACAGGTGCACAGGATAGAGTTCAGAGACAGAGGACAAGCCGGGTGGCCTATCCCGAGCTTGTTGACTAGTCAGTAACCTTTTGGGGACCAAAAGGTCCTTTAGTGGGGAGGTGTGATCTAGAATCAGATCCAGAAGCTTGACAGGGCTCAAAAAGGCTCAAAAATGAAAGTGCTCATAATTCGACGAAACCAACTCCATTGCGTCTGTCTCGTTCTCCTAATTTCGGCCATATATTTACTTTCTCAAATGGACATTGTATGCGAGAGTTATCATACTCTGACCGTTTTACCAAACATGTAAAAAGTTAACAGGTCTAGTCAAATGATGACATCAGCAGTGCTGACATGGAAAAGACAAGTGGCAGTCCAATAGAAGGTGACTGGTCAGTGACAAGGATCCAACCAACAATTGACAAGTGGCATTTGTTTGGAAAATGGCCGGGTGCCACGTTGCCCAGCCAAGGGCTACCACATGGCACCATGGTATTGGTTAATGGTTGGTGGAAAAAGTTTTATTGGAGTCCATGGGGTTTGATCCCATGACCTCTTGGGTCAGCCCAAGCCTTTGACAAAGGTACCTTGCCAACGCGCCCTTTGTGGTGCTTGTAACACTAAGCACAAAATAATATAATTAAAGGTGATAAAGTAACAAGGGGGGTGCCCAATGGATAAGCCTCAGCCCTGGTTTTGAGGAGAATCCCATGAGACCAGGGGGGCGTGCTCCAAAAGTGGCTTAGCCCAGTTAAGCGCCCTCCCTTTTTAGCCTTGGATAATATGCAGGTGCCATGAGATCAGGGGTGAGCACCCTATAGGGGGCTACTCTGTGATTCTTTTTTAACAGAAGTGGGTTTTTTATAATGTTTTTGGATTTTAATTGATTTTTAAGCCTGTTAATGGAGGATTTGGCCCATTTTTGGGAGATATTGGGCATTTTTGGAGCCCAAATTTTGGGAGGAAGTTGGGGATGGATAACCAACTTCAGATCTATAAAAACCAGGCCTGTTTGGGGCCAAGGGGGACAGTTAGAGCATATTTATGCTGAAGGGAAGCCAAGAAAAAGCCATTTTTATGCAAGGAAGCTCTTGAGGAGCAGACGCTTGCGGGCCATTTCTGGGAGCTCCGGTCATCCGTTTTGCATGTCGTTTCTTCTCCTGGTTTCTAGAGATCTAGAAGAACATGACCAGATTAGTCTTGTAGCTTAATGGCACTATTGTGATGTACCTTTTGAGATTTGAACAGAAATAAAGAAGCCTCCCCCACTGAGACAAAGGCCCGGAGACATAGGCAATTTTGTGCCGAACTCTGTTATCACTTCTATTGTTATGGTTTGTTGTTCTTATTGCTTCAGTTCAGGTCTATATATTGTTTTTATGGCTGCTATGTTTCTTCATTAAATTCATCCTCTTTCATTCAACTTCTTAAATGGTTAATTAACGTATACAATTAAAAACTCAAGCACGGTCATTAAAAGATCTTTCCGGATCAAGTGGTATTAGAGCTAGTTGACGTTTGGATTTGAGTTTTTCATGTTAACTAGGGAAAAGCTACAGCATGGTAAAGGCGAGCTTGTTGCAGAGAATCCATTAATTGGATTGAGAAAGAGAGCTTCTCACAGCGAGAAGATGGCATCGGAAGAAGGGCTTCCTCGGGATGAGAAAGAGCTCCGAAAAACTTTCCTTGCTATGTCGGAGATGGTGAAAGTTTTGTACGAGGATTACTTGGAACGAAAGAGACTAGTTTTGGGTGAATCATCAAAGGGAAAAAGTGAAGAGGAAGATGATCATCCTCAGATTCCTCCTTCACCTCCATCATCACCTCCTTCTTCTCCTTCTTCTTCAAGTTCAAGTTCTAAATCTAATGGAAAGAAACATGTTCATAAACATAATAAGGAAATGTCATTATTAAAACTTGATGTTAAATTTGAGTTTCCCATATATGATGGTGAAGTAAATGCAGAGAAACTTGACAATTGGGTCAAGCAGATGGAGGTTTACTGCAGTGTGCAACAGATCAAGGATGAGGCCACACAAATCAAGTTGGCATCTTTGAGACTTGTAGGTACATCTCTCATCTGGTGGCAAAGCAAGTTGCAAAATGGAATGCAACAAGTGGGTAATGTATTTCCATCATGGAAAAGCTTCATTTCCTAACTTAGGAAACAATTCTATCCTTTGGGTTATAAAGAAACAACATTAATTGAATGGCAATCTTTAAAACTAAGAAAAGGAAAAACAATGCAAGAGTATACAGATAACTTTCGTAAAATGACATTGATGTTAGATATCCCATTACATACACAAGAAACTCTTATGAAGTATATAGGAGGTTTACTTGCTCATATTAGAAACATTGTATTCATGTTTGGACCCACTAACCTTGATGAGGTTTCTGTTCAAGCTACATACATTGAAGCAGGGAAAGCAGGTGTATCAGGGGAATCGTCTTCAAGGAAAGAGGACAAGAGGAAATGGCATGGAAAGAATTCAAATGCAGTGACGAGGAAGGAAGGGAAGCCCTCTTACAAGCATTGCAAGAAAGAGGGACATGATAAGGATAGATGTTGGCAGTTGCATCCCGAGAAGAGGCCAAAGTGGTTCAAGGAAAATAAGGGAATGCAAACAATGGCAGGGACAATAAGACCCATAGACTTGGGATCAGATTCAGGTGATGAATCAAAGATCTCATTGGTTGGTATGATAGGTAAAATTGGTGAAGGCATTGATTGTAGAAGCAACTTGTTTCATATATGGGTAATCATGCGACACACTAAGATAGACACATTAATCGACAGTGGATCTCAATCTAATCTAATCTCAGAAGAATTGGTTAAGCAATTGGGGTTAAAAACACAAGTACATCATAAGCCTTACACACTTAAATGGATAAGCAATTATCATCAAATGCACATAACAAAGCAGTGCACAATCAAATTTTCAATTTCATCTAAGTATGTGGATGAGGTAACATTTCATGTAGTGCCGTTAAATGAATGTGGAATGGTCTTAGGTAGTCCATACTTATATGATCGTAAGGAAATCTTCTACAGGGTAAAGAATCAATATCAATTAACCAAAGCAGGTCAAGATTATGTGCTTCATGCTCATCATGTTAAGGTAAATAATACACTTCAAACAATGGAACAATTAAAGAAGGCAGTGCAAGCAAGCAACAAACCAATAATTGTTTCAAATGAAGTAATCAATCTTAAGCAAGAACAAGAAATGATTGTTGAATGGAAAATCAATCATATGTTGCTTCAAGATAAGCTCATGTCCTGCAAATATTACAAGTATATCAGCTCATTTGCAGTCGTCTTTTTTATGCTATCATTAGTAATGTTGTCTACATGGATGATAGTGGCTTCAGTAAGATGTAATAGGGTTCAAATGGCTAACAATATGCTGTCAGTTGTCATGATTGTGTTACAGTTGATCTTGATGAGACGGGTGCACAGGATAGAGTTCAGAGACAGAGGACAAGCCAGGTGGCCTATCCCGAGCTTGTTGATTGGTCAGTAACCTTTTGGGGACCAAAAGGTCCTTTAGTGGGGAGGTGTGATCTAGAATCAGATCCAGAAGCCTGAAAGGGCTCAAAAAGGCTCAAAAATGAAAGTGCTCAGAATTCAACGAAACCAATTCCATTGCATCTGTCTCATTCTCTCGATTCCGGCCATATATTTACTTTCTCAAATGGATGTTGTATGCGAGAGTTATCGTACTCTGACTGTTTTCCTAAACAGGTAAAAAGTCAACAGGTCTAGTCAAATGATGACATCAACAGTGCCGACATGGCAAAGACAAGTGGCGACAAGTGGTAGTCCAACAGAAGGTGACTGGTCAGTGACAAGGATCCAACCAACAGTTGACAAGTAGCATTTGTTTGGCAAATGGTTGGGTGCCACGTGGCCCAGTCATGGGCTACGATGTGGCACTATGGTATTAGTTAATGGTTGGTGGAATTTTTTTTATTGGAGTCCATGGGGTTTGATCCCATGACCTCTTGGGTGCACCCAAGCCTTTGACAAAGGTCCCTTGCCAACGCGCCCTTGGTGGTGATTGTAACATTAAGCACAAAATAATATAATTAAAGGTGATAAAGTAACAAGGGGGGCACCCAATGGATAAGCCTCAGCCCTGGTTTTGAGGAGAATCCCATGAGATCAGGGGGGCACGCTCCAAAAGGGGCTTAGCCCAGCTAAGCACCCTCCCTTTTTAGCCTTGGATAATATGCAGGTGCCATGAGATTAGGGGCGCGTGCCCTATAGGGGGCTACTCTGTGATTTTTTTTAAAAGAAGTGGAATTTTTATAATGTTTTTGGATTTTAATTGATTTTTAACCCTGTTAATGGAGGATTTGGCCCATTTTTGGGAGAGATTGGGCATTTTTGGAGCCCATATTTTGGGAGGAAGTTGGGGATGGATAACCAATTTTAGATCTATAAAAACCAGGCCTATTTGAGGCCAAGAGGGACAGTCAGAGTAGATTTATGCCGAAGGGAAGCCAAGCCAAAGCCATTTTTATGCAGAGAAGCTCTTGAGGAGAAGACGCTTGTGGGCCATTTTTGGGAGCTCCGGCCATCCGTTTTGCGTGCCATTTCTTCTGTTGGGTTCTAGAGATCTGGAAGAACATGATCAGATTAGTCTTGTAGCCTAATGGCACTGTTGTGATGTACCTTTTGATCTTTGAACATAAATAAAGAAGCCTCCCCCATTGAGACAAAGGCCCGGAGACATAGGCAATTTTGTGCCGAACTCTGTTATCACTTCTATTGTTATGGTTTGTTGCTCTTATTGCTTCAGTTCAGGTCTGTATACTATTTTTATGGCTGCTATGTTCCTTCATTAAATTCATCCTCTTTCATTCAACTTCTTAAATGGTTAATTAACGCATGCAATTAAAAAATCAACGATAGTCATAAAAAGATCTTTCTGGATCAAGTGGTATCAGAGCTAGTTGACGTTTGGATTTGAGTTTTGCATGTTGACCAGGGAAAAGATACAGCRTGGTAAAGGCGAGCTTGTTGCAGAGAATTGATTATTTGGATTGAGAAAGAGAGCTTCTCACAGCGAGAAGATGGCATCGGAAGAAGGGCTTTCTCAGGATGAGAAAGAGTTCTGGAAAACTTTCCTTGCTATGTCGGAGATGGTGAAAGTTTTGTATGAGGATTACTTGGAACGAAAGAGACCAGTTTTGGGTGAATATTCAAAGGGAAAAAGTGAAGAGGAAGAGGATCATCCTCAGATTCCTCCTTCACCTCCATCAGCACCTCCTTGTTCTCCTTCTTCTTCAAGTTCAAGTTCTAAATCTAATGGAAAGAAACATGTTCATAAAAATAATAAGGAAATGTCATTATTAAAACTTGATGTTAAATTTGAGTTGCCCATATATGATGGTGAAGTAAATGTAGAGAAACTTGACAATTGGGTCAGGCAGATGGAGGTTTACTGCAGTGTGCAACAGATCAAGGATGAGGCCACACAAATCAAGTTGGCATCTTTGAGACTTGCAGGTCCATCTCTCATCTGGTGGCAAAGCAAGTTGCAAAATGGAACGCAGCAAGTGGATAATGTATTCCCATCATGGAAAAGCTTCATTTCTGAACTTATGAAACAATTATATCCTTTGGGTTATAAAGAAACAACATTAATTGAATGGCAATCTTTAAAACTAAGAAAATGACAAACAGTGCAAGAGTATACAGATAGTTTTCGTAAAATGGAATTGATGTTAGATATCCCATTACATACACAAGAAACTCTTATGAAGTATATAGGAGGTTTACCTGCTCATATTAGAAACACTGTATTCATGTTTGGACCCACTAACCTTGATGAGGTTTCTGTTCAAGCTACATACATTGAAGCAGGGAAAGAAGGTGTATCGGGGGAATCGTCTTCAAGGAAAGAGGAAAAGAGGAAATGGCATGGAAAGAATTCAAATGAAGTGACGAGGAAGGAAGGGAAGCCCTCTTGCAATCATGGCAAGAAGGACATGATGAGGACAGATGTTGGCAGTTGCATCTCGAGAAGAGGCCAAAGTGGTTCAAGGAAAAGAAGGGAATGCAAACAGTGGCAGCGACAATAAGACCCATAGACTTGGGATCGGATTTAGGTGATGAATCAAAGATCTCATTGGTTGGTATGACAGGTAAAATTGGTGAAGGCATTGATTGTAGAAGCAACTTGTTTCATATAAGGGTAATCATACGACACACTAAGATAGACACATTAATCGACAGTGGATCTCAATCTAATCTAATCTCAGAAGAATTTGTTAAGCAATTGGGGTTAAAAACACAAGTACATCATAAGCCTTACACACTTAAATGGATAAGCAATCATCATCAAATGCACATAACAAAGTAGTGCACAATCAAATTTGCAATTTCATCTAAGTATGTGGATGAGGTAACATGTGATGTAGTGCCATTAAATGAATGTGGAATGGTCTTAGGTAGTCCATACTTATATGATTGTAAGAAAATCTTCTACAGGACAAAGAATCGATATCAATTAACCAAAGCAGATCAAGATTATGTGGTTCATTCTCATCATGTTAAGGAAAATAAGACACTTCAAACAATGGAACAATTAAAGAAGGCAATGCAAGCAAGCAACAAACCAATAATTGTTTCAAATGAAGTAATCAATCTTAACGAAGAACAAGAAATGATTGTTGAATGGAAAATCAATCATAAGTTGCTTCAATATAAGCTCATGTCGTGGAAATATTAGAAGTATATCAGCTCATATGCAATCGTCTTTTTGATGCTATCATTAGTAATGTTGTCTACATGGATGATAGTGGCTTCAGTAAGATGTAACAGGGTCCAAATGGCTAACAATATCCTGTCAGTTGTCATGATTGTGTTACAGTTGATCTTGATGAGACAGGTGCACAAGACAGAGTTCAGAGACAGAGGACAAGTCGGGTGGCCTATCCCGAGCTTGTTGACTAGTCAGTAACCTTTTGGGGACCAAAAGGTCCTTTAGTGTGGAGGTGTGATCTAGAATCGGATCCAGAAGCCTGACAGGGCTAAAAATGGCTCAAAAATGAAAGTGCTCAGAATTCGATGAAACCAACTCCATTGCATCCGTCTCGTTCTCCGAATTCCAACCATATATTTACTTTCTCAAATAAACGATGTATGCGAGAGTTATCGTACTTTGACCGTTTTCCCAAATAGGTAAAAAGTCAACAGGTCCAGTCAAATGATGACATCAGCAGTGTTGATATGGCAGAGACAAGTGGCGACAAGTGGCAGTCCAGCAGAAGGTGACTGGTCAGTGACAGGTCTCCAACCAACATCTGACAAGTGGCATTTTTTTGGCAAATGGTTGGGTGCCATGTGGCCTAGTCATGGGATGCCACGTGGCACCATGGTATTGGTTAATGGTTGGTGGCAAAAGTTTTATTGGAGTCCATGGGGTTTGATCCCATGACCTCTTGAGTCAGCCTAAGCCTTTGACAAAGGTCCCTTTTTAGCCTTGGATCCTATGCAGGTGCCATGAGATCAGGGGGGTGTGCCCTATAGGGGGCTACTCTATGATTTTTTTTTAACATTAGTTGTTATTTTATAATGTTTTTGGATTTTAATTGATTTTTAAGCCTGTTAATGGAGGATTTGGCCCATTTTTGGGAGATATTGGGCATTTTTGGATCCCGGATTTTGGGAGGAAGTTGGGGATGGATAACCAACTTCAGATCTATAAAAACTAGGCCTGTTTGAGGCCAAGGGGGACAGTCAGAGTAGATTTATGCTGAAGGGAAACCAAGCCAAAGCCATTTTTATGCAAGGAAGCTGTTGAGGAGCAAACGCTTGCGGGCCATTTCTGGGAGCTTCGGTCATCCGTTTTGCGTGCCATTTCTTCTGCTGGGTTCTAGATATCTGGAAGAACATGAATAGATCAATCTTGTAGCCTAATGACACTGTTGTGATGTACTTTTTGAGCTTTGAACAGAAATAAAGAAACCTCCCCGACTGAGACAAAGGCCCAGAGATGTAGGCAATTTTGTGTCGAACTCCGTTATCACTTCTATTTTTATGGTTTTCTGTTCTTATTGCTTTAGTTCAGATTTGTATACTTTTTTTATGGCTGCTATGTTCCTTCATTAAATTCATCCTCTTTCATTCAACTTCTTAAATGGTTAATTAACGCATGCAATTAAAAACTCAACCACAGTCATTAAAATATCTTTCCGAATCATTGATATAGACAGGTGCTATTGACTTGGTTCTCCTGAGTGTGCAGGATTTTGGACCTCTAGGATGGTGAGGCATCGATGAAACCCTTGGACTCTAGATCAAGTCAGAGAGTGGACTATTGGGGTTTGATTGTTGTATTTATGACCTATGTGCATCTGATTAGATGTTATGATTATGGATTTTATTTCTGACATGATTCGTTGATGATGTAGGCTGACGATAGTTTGCCAACCAGACTCACATGTGGAGTAGAGTGGTGACGTACGACTACCAAAGACGTTGAGGGAGAGGTGTGGACAACAGTCCTGCTACAACTTACTAGCACTCTCGTCGTGGCTCGAGCTGTAGGTTAACGATTACCTAGTTCGAGAAGACCCACGATATCGTGAGGGCAGACTGCGACATTCGCTCACGATGATTCTAAGGGGCACGCAATAAGGCAGGGGATTTATTCCTTAGAGGCCCTTAGTCTCCCACAAGATCACCTGACGGAGTATTAACTCCAGGGGTTTGGATGTCTACCAAGTCAGTCAAGAGGTGAGTGGCACCCTTGGAGCACGTAGTGCGTCATGAATGACACGTCACGCAAGGGAAATAGAATGAGGTGAGTGGCACCCTTGGAGCACCTAGTGCATCCTAAACGACACGTCGCGTTGTTAAATAATAAGCGAATAAACCTAGATGGCCTTAGAACGAATGATGTGATGAGAAAGTTTTAAAACCAATTTTTCCCTAATTAAAATGTCGCCTAGCCTCAAAAATTAAAATCTAGGTCTAAAGTAATACTTGTGGTAAAAACTAAAACTAAAATAATAATCATCTTTAAACATGTGACAAAAAGGGGGTAAGAAACTCGATTAAATTATTAAAATCAAATTACTTTGGGGGATTAAATTTAAAAAAAAGGGGGAATTAATTGTTTTGTTACATATGCTAATTAAAAATTTATTAATTAAAAAAGAAAAGGGGAAAAGGGTAATTTCCTACACTTGCTAATTTTAATTTTAGATAAAAGGGAAAGAAGGAAATTTAAAAGAATTAGGAAACTAAGGGAAAAAGGGGGAAACATAAAGAGAAACGAAAACATAAGGAAAAAACAGAATGACTAACTTAGTAAGGTATCTTATCTTTAAGAACTTTCTAAATTGAACTCAACTAGTAAATTAGTAAGGGGGTAAGTCATTAAATTGTGTGAGGGAATATGGGGACACCTAGGAGCGATTCTAGGAATGCTTTTAGGTAGGTGAGGGAAATAGGAGTAATTAAATAATTAATGAAATTAATTTATGGTGCAACGAAGGGGATGGGTGACATGTACAGGGAGGATTTTTCTAAATTTAATTATTGAACAATAAATTTAATGAGAAATTGGGAAAGAAATGACTTGGAACGTTACGCTGCAGGATTTTAGACTTGTTTGACTTATCTTGTGGGAGTTGGGATACCCAACTCAGTGAGGAGTGGTAGCTCAGCCTTGCAAGGTGAGCTAGGAGCTAGTTGTTCTCAGGTTCAATGTGTGTTTCCCCTTTGCAGCTTGGGGGGCTAAGGGGGAAGAAGAGTACCCCTAGCATTGGCAGGGAGGTATCAGTGAAGTCTCATCAGTCAACAAGTGGGAGTTGCATGGAGCGTGCAGGAAAACGACTCGGAGTTGTCACCTTAGGCTACGTTACGCTTGCTTTTATTCTGTATGGTAGATTATTATGACCTTACGCCTTCATTTATGCACTTTAAATTGGGTAAATAAAGTGTTTTACTTAGCATTTTAATCGAAAACCTAAATTCACCATAGCCTTACACTCGCTGCTTGAATTGATTCCCTTGACAGTCGATCCCTGAATGTTGTGACTTACCGGTTGGTTTTATTGATTTGTTGTGAAGAGTTGTCCTTTTTACTTAGTCCACGCCTGAGTAGTCGGCCAGGAGCCGAATCGACGGTCGTCACTTCGGTGCATAGTGACCTATAGATTCTAATGCCCTGCTTTTCTATGTGTGGATGATGAGTGATGGATAAATTTTTTCCAGCTGTCTACCCTTGTGGATTTTTCCTGGTTGAATGATTGTCGTGCGCTTTCGTGTGATCGATTTCTCTATGTTTTGATTGACTACATCTCCTAATTTCTCTTCATTTTTAATTGCTTAAAACGTATCGAACCTATGAGTCTTGTATGCCCATTTCTCTGTGTCTTCTAGAGATTGATTACGTTTGAGTTTCCTGGTGGTTGATTCTTAATGCCTGGTTGTTAGATAAATTACAACATTATGGGTTGTTTATTAAAATAAGCACACGTAAAAGTCAAGGCTGCCTTAAATGGGTATGTAAGTGGGGTGTTGAAGACTTTACATATGTCTTTATAGGTGTAACTTATCAATTCCTTAAGTGGATTTTTAAGGCAGCCTTGACTTTTACGTGTGCTTATTTTGTCAATTCATAAAAAGGGATGTAAGGAAGGGTAGCAATGTCTTTCTTAATAAGATTTGTTCTACATATGAGTTCCTAATGAAAAATCAATTTAGTCTTGAAATGTTTATATATATTTATTACATACTAAGAATAAGTCTTCCTAATTCTCTTAAGGGAACCCGAGCTCTAAATCTAAAGTATACATAGGAAGAATAATAACTTGGGTTGATGCTAATATTGCTCTGGTCTTTGCGATCTCCTAATTGATGATAGTTTAAAGCGCCTACACTCACCCATGGTACTTCCTTGTATGTCATATTGACTAGTTAAGTACTGTGTTGCTATATGGAAGGATATATATATATATATATATATATATATATATATAGTGGTTAGCTCCTTACTGTCAATTATTTTGGATTGATGAGGTCATTAAATTGCTAGGGTAACAATAAGGTGTGGGTGTAGTCCTCTTGTCAGTAACTCGGCTCCTAGCGAGTTGGATTCATCTAGAGTCCTTGCTCTAGATAGGTTATGTAGCACCTCGTGCCTATCACCTGCGAATGACATGATTCCTGATGAGGGGATCATTGCGCTCCCTAAGGAATAGAGGTGAAGGATAACTTGGCAGGGGTCTGTGCTTTCCATGTGGGTGTTGATAGACACTTGGGATGAACGACTTCATGCATTTGGTTGCATGCCATCGAGGTTCTAGTTAACTAATAGTCGAAGCCGTTGTGTCGGGGTGGGGATGTTGTCCCTTAGCTTGTAGGCGTGGTAATTTTTGTGTCAGGTGGGCAATCCTTTCTCTTTGTTGTTTACACATGTTTCACCCCTTTTCTCTCTTGCCAGTTCGTGGAGTCATAGTTATTTGTTTCCTGTTTTGTGGGCGTTGTGCTTGTCGTCAGATGTGTGGTTCAACTATTGTTGTCGTTGCCTTCTTTACTAAAGAAAAAAAAAAGAATTGCACTTTTCGCTTCGCTTGTAGTCTTAACGATTTGGGGTGGTTACAATAATTAGATTTTTTTCTAAAGAGCCTTCATTCGGGGCTGGTCAAACTTGGGCCTAGAATGACCCGAAGTTGAGAAAAAGGGCCCCAAGAAATTCACGGCTTCTCCCGCAATCAGGACCACGTTTACAACTCTCAAATGGGTATCTAAATATGATTTCATCTTTGGAAATGAAGAATTTGTCTTTTCAAAAATCACCGTCATTCGAGGTTCACCAGAATCAACACTAAAACGATACGAATTTAATCGAAATGGGTCAAAGAATACCTCAACATTACGAGTGCTCGAGAACCCACTTGCATCTCTCAAATGGGTATCAAAAAATTATTTTATATTTTTAAACCCATAATTCCACTTTTTCTAAATAGCCTTCATTCGGGGCTGGTCAAACTTGGGCCTAGAATGACCCAAAGTTGAGAAAAAGGGGCCCAAGAACTACATGTCTTTACTCGCAATTAGGACCATGTGTAAAACTCTCAAATGGGTATCAAAATATGATTTCATATTTGCAAATGAATAATTTTGCTTTTCAAAAATTACCTTCATTTGGGGTTAACCAGAATCGACCCTAAAACGATATGAATTTGACTGAAATGGGCAAAAGAATGCCTCAACGTTATGAGTGCTCGGGAACCCAGTTGCATCTATGAAATCAACATCAAAAAATTATTTTGTATTTTTAAACTCATAATTCCACTTTTTCTAAATAGCCTTCATTTGGCGCTGGTCAAACTTGGGCTTAGAATGACCCGAAGTTGAGAAAAAGGGGCCCAAGAACTACTCGTCTTTGCTCGCAATTAGAACCACGTGTACAAATCTAAAATGGGTATCCAAATATGATTTCATGTTTTCAAATGAAGAATTTTTCTTTTCAAAAATCACCTTCATTCGGGGTTAACCAAAATCAACCCTAAAACGATAAGAATGTGATCAAAATGGGCAAAAGAATGCCTCAATGTTGTGAGAGCTCGGGAACCCACTTCTATGTCTCAAATGGGTATCAAAAAATTATTTTATATTTTTAAACCCATAATTCCACTTCTTCCAAATAGCTTTCGTTCGGGTCTGATCAAACTTGGGCCTAGAATGACCCGAAGTTGAGAAAAAGGGGCCCAAGAACTACACGTATTTTCTCGCAATCAAGACCACGTCTACAACTCTCAAATTGGTATCCAAATAAGATTTAATATTTTCAAATGAAGAATTTATCTTTTCAAAAATCACCTTCATTTGGGGTTAACCAGAATCAATCCTAAAACAATATGAATTTAATCAAAATGGGAAAAAGAATGCCTCAACGTTGCGAGAGCTCGGGAACCCACTTATATATCTCAAATGGGTATCAAAAAATTATTTTATATTTTTAAACTCATAATTCCACTTCTTTCAAATAGCCTTCATTTGGGGCTGGTCAAACTTGGGCCTAGAATGACCCGAAGTTGAGAAAAATGGGCCCAAGAACTACACGTCTTCGCTCGCAATCAAGACTACATGTACAACTCTCAAATGGGTATCCAAATATGATTTCATATTTGCAAATAAAAAAAAATTCTTTTCAAAAATCACCTTCATTCAGGGTTAACCATAATGAAACCTAAAACGATACAAATTTGATCAAAATGGACCAAAGAATGCCTCAACGTTACAAGCGCTTGGGAACCCACTTGCATCTCTCAAATGGGTATCAAAAAATTATTTTGTATTTTTTAACCAATAATCACACTTCTTCTAAATAGCCTTCATTCGGGGCTAGTCAAACTTTGGCCTAAAATGACCAGAAGTTGAGAAAAAGGGGCCCAAGCACTACACGTCTTCGCTCACAATTAGGACCATGTGTACAAATCACAAATGGGTATCCAAATATGATTTTATCTTTGGAAAGGAAGAAATTGTCTTTTCAAAAATCACCTTCATTTGGTGTTAACCAGAATCAACCCTAAAATGAGACGAATTTGATCGAAATGGGCCAAAGAATGCCTCAACGTTACGAGCGCTCAGGAACCCACTTGCATCTCTCAAATGGATATCAAAAAAATATTCTATATTTTTAAACCCATAATTCCACTTTTTGTAAATAGCCTTCATTCGGGGCTGGTCAAATTTGGGAAAAAGGGGCCCAAGAACTACACGTCTTTGCTCGCGATTAGAACGACATGTACAACTCTCAAATGGGTATCCATATATGATTTCATCTTTGGAAATGAAGAAATTGTCTTTTCAAAAATCACCTTCATTCGGTGTTAACCAAAATCAACACAAAAATGATACGAATTTGATAGAAATGGGCCAAAGAATGCCTCAACGTTACAAGCGCCTAAGAACCCACTTCCATATCTCAAATGGGTATCCATAAAATATTTTATATTTTTAAACCCATAATTCCACTTTTTGTAAATAGCTTTCATTCGGGGCTGGTCAAACTTGGGTCTAGAATGAACCGAAGTTGAGAAAAAGGGGCCCAAGAACTACACGCCTTCACTCACAATTAGAACCACGTGTACAACTCTCAAATAGATATCCAAATATGATTTCATTTTTGCAAATTAAGAATTTTGCTTTTCAAATATCACCTTCATTCGACGTTAACCAGAATTGACCGTAAAATTATATGAATTTGATCAAAATGGGCAAAAGAATGCCTCAACGTTACGAGCGCTCGGGAACCCACTTCCATGTCTCAAATGGGTACCAATTTTTTTTTCCATTTTTAAACATATAATTCCTCTTTTTCTAAATCGCCTTCATTTGAGGCTGGTCAAACTTGGGCCTAGAATGATCCGAAGTTGAGAAAAAGGGGCTCAAGAACTACACGTATTCGCTCACAATTAGGACCACATGTACAAATCTCAAATGGGTATCCAAATATGATTTCATATTTGCAAATGAATTTTGCTTTTCAAAAATCACCTTCATTCAGAGTTAACTAGAATCGACCCTAAAACGATACGAATTTGATTGAAATGGGCAAAAGAATGCCTTCACGTTACGAGCGCTCGGGAACCCACTTGCATCTCTCAAATGGGTATCAAAAAATTATTTTGTATTTTTAAACCAATAATTCCACTTCTTCCAAATAGGCTTCATTCGGGGCTAGTCAAACTTGGGCCTAGAATGACCCAAAGTTAAGAAAAAGTGGCCCAAGAACTACACGTCTTCGCTCGCAATAAAGACCACGTGTACAACTCTCAAATGGGTATCCAAACATGATTTCATATTTGCAAATGAAGAATTTTTCTTTTCAAAAATCAACTTCATTCAAGGTTAACCAGAATCAACCCTAAAACAATACGAATTTGATCGAAATGGGAAAAATAATGCCTCAAAATTACGAGTGCTCTTGAACCCACTTTCATCTCTCAAATGGGTATCAAAAAATTATCTTATATTTTTAAACCCATAATTCCACTTCTTCCAAATAGCCCTTATTCGGGTATGGTCAAACTTGGGCCTAGAATGACTCGAAGTTGAGAAAAAGGGGTCCAATAACTATACGTGTTCGCTCACAATCAAGACCATGTGTACAACTCTCAAATGGGTATCCAAATATGATTTTGTATTTGCAAATGAAGTATTTTGATTTTCAAAAATCACCTTCATTCAGGATTAACTAGAATCAACCCTAAAACGATACGAATTTGATCCAAATTGGCCAAAGAATGCCTCAACGTTACGAAATCTTGGGAACCCACTTGCATCTCTCAAATAGGTATTAAAAAATAATTTTATATTTTTAAACCCATAATTCCACTTCTTCCAAATAACCTTCATTCGGGGATGGTCAAACTTGGGCCTAAAATGACCCGAAGTTGAGAAAAAGGGGCACAAGAACAACACGTCTTTGCTCACAATCAAGACCACATGTACAACTCTCAAATGGGTATCCAAATATGATTTCATCTTTGCAAATGAAAAATTTTGATTTTCAAAAATCACCTTCATTTAGGGTTAACCAGAATCAACCCTAAAACAATTCGAATTTTGATTGAAATTGGCAAAAGAATGCCTCATCGTTACTAGTGCTCGAAAACCCACTTGCATCTCTCAAATGGGTATCAAAAAATTATTTTGTATTTTTAAACCCATAATTTCACTTCTTCCAAATAGCCTTGATTCGAGGCTTGTCAAACTTCATCCTAGAATGACTTGAAGTTGAGAAAAAGGGGCCCAAGAACTACATGTCTTCACTCGCAATCAAGACCACGTGTACAAAACTCAAATGGGTATCCAAATATGATTTCATCTTTGGAAATGAAGAATTTGTCTTTTAAAAAATCACCTTCATTCAGGGTTAACCAAAATCAACCCTAAAACGAGAAGAATTTGACCAAAATGGGCCAAAGAATGCCACAACGTTGCGACTACTCAGGAACCCACCTATATCTCTCAAATGGGTATCAAAAAATTATTTTATATTTTTAAACCCATAATTCCACTTCTTCCAAATAGCCTTCGTTTGAGGCTGGTCAAACTTGGGCCTAGAATGACCTGAAGTTGAGAAAAAGGGGCTTGATAACTACACGTCTTCTCCCACAATTGGGACCACGTGTACAACTCTCAAATGGGTATCCAAATATGATTTCATCTTTGCAAATGAAGAATTTATCTTTTCAAAAATCACCTTCATTTGGGGTTAACCATAATCAACCCCAAAACAATATAAATTTGATCGAAATGGGCCAAAGAGTGCCTCAACGTTACGAGCACTCGAGAACCCACTTACATCTCTCAAATGGGTAACAAAAAATTATTTTATAGTTTTAAACCCATAATTCCATTTTTTCTAAATAGCCTCCGTTCAAGGCTGGAAAAACTTGGGCCTAAAATGACACAAACTTGAGAAAAAGGGGCCCAAGAACTACACGTATTGGCTCGCAATCAAGACCACATGTACACCTCTCAAATGGGTATCCAAATATAATTTCATATTTGCAAATGAATAATTTTCCTTTCCAAAAATCACCTTCATTTGGGATAACTTGAATGAACCATAAAATGATACAAATTTGATTGAAATGGGAAAAATAATGCCTCAACGTTACGAGCACTCTTGAACCCACTTTCATCTCTCAAATGGATATCAAAAAATTATGTTGTATTTTTAAACCCATAATTCCACTTCCTCCAAATAGCCCTTATTCGAGGCTGGTCAAACTTGGGCCTAGAATGACCTGCAGTTGAGAAAAAGGGGCCCAAGAACTACACGTCTTCGCTCGTAAACAAGACAACGTGTACAACTCTCAAATGGGTATCCAAATATGATTTCATATTTGCAAATGAAGAATTTTTCTTTTCAAAAATTACCTTTATTCAGGGATAACCAGAATCAACACAAAAACGATACGAAATTGATCAAAATGGTCCAAAGAATGCCTCAATTTTATGAGCACTCGGTAACCCATTTGCATCTCTCAAATAGGTATCAAAAAATTGTTTTGTATTTTTAAACCCATAATTCCAATTCTTCAAAGAATCTTCATTTAGGGCTAGTCAAAATTGGGCCTAAAATGACCCAAAGTTGAGAAAAAGGGGCCGAAGAACTACATGTCTTCGCTCGCAATCAAGACCACCCTTACAACTCTCAAATGGGTATCCAAATATGATTTCATATTTGCAAATAAATACTTTTTCTTTTCAAAAATCAACTTCATTCGAGGTTAACCAGAATCAACCCTAAAACGATACAAATTTGATCGAAATGGGCCAAAGAATGCCTCAACGTTACGAGCACTCTGGAACCCACTTGCATCTCTCAAATGGGTATCAAAAAATTATTTTATATTTTTAAACCCATAATTCCACTTCTTCTAAATAACCTTCATTTAGGGCTGGTCAAACTTGGGCCTTAAATGACCCGAAGTCGAGAAAAAGGGGCCCAAGAACTGCACGTCTTCACTCGCAATTAGGACCACATGTACAACTCTCAAATGGGTATCCAAATATGATTTCATATTTGCAAATGAAGAATTTTGTTTTTTAAAAATCACCTTCATTCAGGGTTAACCAAAATCAACCCTAAAAGGATACAAATTTGACTGAAATGGGCAAAAGAATGACTCAATGTTATGAGTTCTCGGGTACCCACTTGCATCCACTAAATGGGTATCAAAAAATTATTTTTTATTTTTAAACCCATAATTCCACTTCTTCGAAATAGCCTTCATTCGGGGTTGGTCAAACTTGGTGCTAGAATGACCCGAAGTTGAGAAAAAAGGTCCCAAGAACTACACGTCTTCATTCGGGGTATCCAAATATTATTTCATATTTGTAAATGAAGATTTTTTCTTTTCAAAAATCACCTTCATTCGGGGTTAACCAGAATCAACACTAAAATGATATGAAAGTGATCGAAATGGGCTAAAGAATGCCTCAATGTTACGAGCTCTCGCGAACCCACTTGGATCTCTCAAATGGGTATCAAAAAATTATTTTTTATTTTTAACCCATAATTCAACTTCTTCCAAATAGGCTTCATTTGGGGCTTGTCAAACTTGGGCCTAGAATGACCCGAAGTTGAGAAAAGGGGCCCCATAACTACACGTCTTCACTCGCAATCAAAACCACGTGTACAACTCTCAAACGGGTATCCAAATATGATTTCATATTTGCAAATGTAGAATTTTGTTTTCAAAAATCACCTTCATTCGGGGTTAACTAGAATCAACCCTAAAACGATACAAATTTGATTGAAATGGGTCAAATAATGCCTCAACGTTGCGAGAGCTTGGGAACCCACCAATATCTCTCAAATGGGTATCAAAAAATTATTTTATATTGTTAAACCCGTAATTCCACTTTTTTTAAATAGCCTTCATTCGAGGCTGGTCAAACTTGGGCCTAATGTGACCCAAAGTTGAGGAAAAGAAGGAGCAAGAACTTCACGTCTTCTCCCGTAATAGTGACCACATGTAAAACTCTCAAATGGGTATCCAAATATGATTTCATCTTTGGAAATGAAGAATTTGTCTTTTTAAAAATCACCTTCATTCGAGGTTCACCAGAATCAACCCTAAAACGATACAAATTTAATCGGAATGGGTAAAGAATGTCTCAACGTTACGAGCGTTCAGGAACCCACTTACATTTCTCAAATGGGTAGCAAAAAATTATTTTATATTTTTAAACCCATAATTCCACTTTTTCTAAATAGCCTTCATTCGAGGCTGGAAAAACTTGGGCCTAAAATGACTCGAAGTTGAGAAAAAGGGGTCCAAGAACTACACGTCGTCGCTCGAAATCAAGACCATGTGTACAACTCTCAAATAGGTATCAAAATGGGCCAAAGAATGCCTCAACATTACGATCGCTTCAAAAACCACTTGCATCTCTCAAATGGGTATCAAAAAATTATTTTGTATTTTTAAACCCATAATTCCACTTCTTCTAAATAGCCTTCATTCAGGGTTGGTCAAATTTAGACCAAAAATGACCCGAAGTTGAGAAAAAGGGGCCCAAGCACTACACGTCTTTACTCACAATCAAGACCACGTGTACAACTCTCAAATGGGTATCCAAATATGATTTCATATATGCAAATGAAGAATTTTCTTTTCAAAAATCACCTTTATTCAGGGTTAAACATAATCAACCCTAAAATGATACGAAATTGTTCGAAATGGACCAAAGAATGTCTCAACATTGCGAGACCTCGAGAACCCACCTATATCTCTCAAATGGGTATGAAAAAATTATTTTATATTTTTAAACCCATAATTCCACTTCTTTGAAATAGACTTTGTTCAAGGCTGGTCAAACTTGGGCCTAGAATGACCCGAAGTTGAGAAAAAGGGGCCCAAGAATTACACATCTTCTCCCACAATCGGGACCACGTGTAAAACTCTCAAATGGGTATGCAAATATGATTTCATATTTACAAATGAATAATTTTTCTTTTCAAAAATCACCTTCATTCGAGGTTAACCAGAATCGACCCTAAAATGATACGAATTTGAGCGAAAAGGGCAAAAGAATGTCTCAACATTACGAGCTTTCGAGAACCCACTTGCATCTCTCAAATGGGTATCAAAAAATTATTTTGGATTTTTAAACCCATAATTACACTTTTTCTAAATAGCCTTCATTTGAGGCTGGTCAAACTTGGTCCTAGAATGACCCGAAGTTGAGAAAAAGGGGCCCAAGAACTACACATCTTCGCTCGCAATTAGGACCACGTGTACAACTCTCAAATGGGTATCCAAATATGATTTCATATTTGCAAATGAAGAATTTTGATTTTCAAAAATCACCTTCATTCGGGGTTAACCAGAATCGACTCTAAAACAATACGAATTTGATTGAAATGGGCAAAATAATGCCTCAATGTTACGAGCGCTCGAGAAACCCCTTGCATCTCTCAAATGGGTATCAAAAAATATTTTTTATTTTTAAATCCATAATTCAACTTCTTCCAAATAGGCTTCATTCGGGGCTAGTCAAACTTAGGCCTAGAATGACTCGAAGTTGAGAAAAAGGGGCCGAAGAACTTTACGTCTTCACTCGCAATCAAGACCACGTGTACAAATCTCAAATGGGTATCCGAATATGATTTCATATTTGCAAATGAAGAATTTTGCTTTTCAAAAATCATTTTCATTTATGGTACATGTCTTCTCCCGCAATCGGGACCATGTGTACAACTCTCAAAAGAGGCCCAAGAACTACACGTCTTCTCCCGCAATCGGGACCATGTGTACAACTCTCAAATGGGTATTCAAATATGATTTCATCTTTGCAAATGAAGAATTTTTCTTTTGAAAAATCACCTTCATTCGGGGTTAAATAAAATCAACCCTAAAATGATACGAATTTGATAGAAATGGGCCAAAGAATGCCTGAACGTTATGAACACTTCGAGACCCACTTGCATCTCTCAAATGGGTATCAAAAAATTATTTTATATTTTTAAACGCATAATTCTACTTCTTCTAAATAGCCTTCGTTCGGGGCTGGTCAAACTTGGGCCTAAAATGACCCGATGTTGAGAAAAAGGGGCCCAAGAACTACACGTCTTCGCTCACAATTAGGATCATGTGTATAACTCTCAAATGGGTATCCAAATATGATTTCGTATTTGTAAATGAATAATTTTTCTTTTCAAAAATCACCTTCATTCGGGGTTAATCAGAATCAACCCTAAAACGATATGAATTTGATCGAAATGGGATAAAGAATGCCTCAATGTTACGAGCACTCAAGAACCCACTTGCATATCTCAAACGGGTATCAAAAAATTATTTATTATTTTTAAACCCATAATTCCCCTTCTTCTAAATAGCCTTCATTCGGGGCTGGCCAAACTTGGCCCTAGAATGACCTGAAGTTGAGAAAAAGGGGGCCAAGTATTACATGTCTTCGCTTGCAATCAAGACCACATGTACAAATCTCAAATGGGTATCGAAATATGATTTTATATTTGCAAATAAAGAATTTTTCTTTTCAAAAATAACCTTCATTTGAGGTTAACAAAAATCAACCCTAAAACGATACGAATTTGATCGAAACGATTCAAAAATGCCTCAATGTTATGAGCACTCAGGAACCCACTTGCATCTCTCAAATGGGTATCAAAAATTATTTTATATTTTTATACCCATAATTCCACTTTTTTCTAAATAGCCTTCATTTGGGGCTGGTCAAACTTAGGACTAGAATGACCTGAAGTTGACAAAAAAGGGGTCGAAGAACTACATGTCTTCTCTCGCAATTAGAACCACGTGTACAAATCTCAAATGGGTATCCAAATATGATTTCATATTTGAAAATGAATAATTTTTCTCTTCAAAAATCATCTTCATTCAGGGTTAACCAAAGTCGACCCTAAAACGATACGAATTTGATCGAAATGAGCAAAAGAATGTCTCAACGTTATGAGCACTCAAGAACCCACTTGTGTCTTTGAAAAGGGTATCAAAAAAATTATTTGTATTTTTAAACCCATAATTCCACTTCTTCAAAATAACCTTTATTTGGGGTTGGTCAAACTTGGGCCTAGAATGAGTCGAAGTTGAGAAAAAGAGGCCTAAGAACTACACGTCTTAACTCGTAATTAGGACCATGTGTACAACTCTCAAATGGATATCCAAATATGATTTCATATTTGCAAATGAATAATTTTTCTTTTCAAAAATCACCTTCATTCGGGGTTAACTAGAATCGACCCTAAAACGATAAGAATTTGATCGAAATGGGCAAAATAATGCCTCGAATAACCATGCACAAATACACGAGTACAATAGAAAATTCTTATATTAAATTGATGTTATTACAATGATGAGAGTTTCATATATATAGAACATATGGTGACCATTCATGAAAGGATGTGTCACTTGGATAATAAGTAACTATTTATTTACTAAATATATTTATACGTTGTATTATATATATATATAGATATATATATATATGGAAAAATGTATTCCCAATGTTGTACAAACATCAATACTCCCTCTCAACGAGGGAGACATTTTCAACGAAGGTTGTTCACCATAGGTACACCCCCATGAGTGAATGTTAGCATGAATATAACTGACACTTGGAAAACATCTCAAGCACCTCAAGTTCATATTATTCCTTGTCATGATCAAGGAAGGACTACGTCTGGGCACATTTATCACAAGTGCACCTTTATGATAAATGAATCCTATATCCCTTGGTCTGCAACCCAATCTAGGAGAAGTTATGCCCGATGCTGAAACATCAACACTCCCTCTTAGCTAGGGAAGTATCTTTCCATAGAAGTATCTATCCATAGTAGTGCAAAAAGGGGCCCAAGAACTACATGTTTTCGCTTGCAATTAGGACCATGTGTACAACTCTCAAATGGGTATCCAAATATGATTTCATATTTTTAAATGAAGAATTTTGTTTTTCAAAAATCAACTTTATTCGGGGTTAACCATAATCGATCCTAAAATGCTAGGAATTTTATCGAAATGGGAAAAAGAATGCCTCAACGTTACGAGAAATCACGTGTTCGATCACAATCAAGACCACGTGTACAAATATCAAATGGGTATCCAAATATAATTTCCTATTTGAAAATGAAGAATTTTTCTTTTCAAAAATCACCTTCATTCAGGGTTAACCAGAATCAACCCTAAAACGATACGAATTTGATCGAAATGGGCCAAAGAATGCCTCAATGTTACGAGCGCTCGAAAACCCACTTGCATCTCTCAAATGGGTATCAAAAAATTATTTTGTATTTTTAAACCCATAATTTCACTTCTTCCGAACAGCCTTCATTCGAGGCTTGTCAAACTTGGACCTAGAATGACTTGAAGTTGAGAAAAAGGGGCCCAAGAACTACACGTCTTCTTCCGCAATCGGGACCATGTGTACAACTCTCAAATGGGTATCCAAATATGATTTCATCTTTGCAAATGAAGAGTTTGTCTTTTCAAAAATCACCTTCATTCGGGGTTAACAAGAATCAACCCTAAAACGATACGAATTTGATCGAAATAGGTCAAAGAATGCCTCAATGTTATGAGCGCTCGAGAACCTACTTACATATCTCAAATGGGAAACAAAAAATTATTTTATATTTTTAAACCCATAATTCCACTTTTTCTAAATAGCCTTCATTCAGGGTTGGAAAAACTTGGGCCTAAAATGACCCGAACTTGAGAAAAAGGGGCCCAGGAACTACACGTCCTCGCTCGCAATCAAGACCACATGTACAACGATACGAATTTGATCGAAATGGGAAAAAGAATGCCTCAACATTACGAGCGCTCTTGAACCCACTTTCATCTCTCAAATGGGTATCAAAAAATTATGTTTTATTTTTAAACCCATAAATCCATTTCTTCTAAATAGCCCTTATTCGGGGTTGGTCAAACTTGGGCCTAAAATGACCCAAAGTTGAGAAAAAGGGGCCCAAGAACTATACATGTTCGATCACAATCGAGACCACTTGTACAACTCTCAAATGGGTATCCAAATATGATTTGATATTTGCAAATGAATAATTTTTCTTTTTAAAAATCACTTTCATTTGGGTTAACATCAACCCTAAAACGATACAAATTTGATCGAAATGGGAAAAAGAATGCCTCAACGTTACGAGCGCTCTTGAACCCACTTGCATCTCTCAAATGGGTGTCAAAAAATTATGTTTTATTTTTAAACCCATAAATCCACTTCTTCCAAATAGCCCTTATTCGGGGCTGGTCAAACTTGGGCCTAAAATGACTGAAGTTGAGAAAAAGGGTCCCAAGAACTATACATGTTCGATCACAATCAAGACCACATGTATAACTCTCAAATGGGTATCCAAATATCATTTCATATTTGCAAATGAAAAAATTTACTTTTCAAAACTCACCTTCATTCGGGGTTAACCAGAATCAACCGTAAAATGATACGAATTTGATCGAAATGAGCCAAAGAATGCCTCAATGTTACGAGCGCTCAGGAACCTACTTGCATCTCTCAAATGGGTATAAAAAAAATATTTTATATTTTAAAACCCATAATTGCACTTCTTTTAAATGGCCTTCATTAGGGGCTGGTCAAACTTGGGCCTAAAATGACCTGAAGTTGAGAAAAAGGGCCCCAGGAACTACACGTCTTTGCTTGCAATTAGGACCACGTGTACAACTCTCAAATGGGTATCCAAATATGATTTCATATTTTCGAATAAAGAATTTTTATTTTCAAAAATCAACTTCATTCAGGGTTAACCAGAATCGACTCTAAAATGATATGAATTTGATCGAAATGGACAAAAGAATGCCTCAACGTAAAGAGTGCTTGGGAACCCACTTGCATTTCTCAAATGGGTATCAAAAATTATTTTTTATTTTTAAACCCATAATTCCACTTCTTCCACATAGCCTTCGCTCAAGGCTGGTCAAACTTGGGCCTAGAATGACCCGAAGTTGATAAAAAGGGGCCCAAGAACTACACTTCTTTTCCTGCAAGTGGGACAACGTGTACAACCCTCAAATGAGTATCCAAATATGATTTCATCTTTGGAAATGAAGAATTTTGCTTTTCCAAAATCAACTTCAGTCGGGGTTAACTGGAATCAACTCTAAAATGATACCAATTTGATCGAAATGGGCCAAAAAATGCCTCAACATTACGAGTGCTCGAGAACCCACTTGCATCTCTCATAAGGGTACCAAAAAATTAATTTATGTTTTTAGACGCATAATTCCAGTTCTTCTAAATAGCCTTCATTCTGGGCTGGTCATTCTTGGGCCTAAAATGACCCAATGTTGAGAAAAAAAGGGGCCCAAGAACTACATGTCTTCGCTCACAATTAGGACCACGTGTACAACTCTCAAATGGGTATCAAAATATGATTTCATATTTACAAATAAAGAATTTTTCTTTTCAAAAATCACCTTCATTCGGGGTTAACCAAAATCGACCCTAAAACAATACGAATTTGATTGAAATGGGAAAAATAATGCGTCAACATTATGAGGGCTCGTGTACCTACTTGCATCTCTCAAATGGGTATCAAAAAAATATTTTGTATCAAAAAAATATTTTGTATTTTTAAACCCATAATTCCAGTTCTTCCAAATAGCCTTCATTCGGGGTTGGTCAAACTTGGCCTAAAATGACACGAAGTTGAGAAAAAGGGGCCCAAGAACTACACGTCTTCGCTCACAATCAAGACCATGAGTACAACTCTTAAATATGTATCCAAATATAATTTCATATTTCCAAATGAAGAATTTTGCTTTTCAAAAATCACCTTCATTCGAGGTTAACCAGAATCAACCCTAAAACGATACGAATTTAATCGAAATGGGAAAAAGAATGCCTCAACGTTGCGAGAGCTAGGGAACCCACTTATATATCTCAAATGGGTATCAAAAAAATATTTTATATTTTTAAACTCATAATTCCACTTCTTCCAAATAGCCTTCATTCGAGCCGGTCAAACTTGGGCCTAGAATGACCCAAAGTTGAGAAAAAGGGGCACAAGAACAACACGTTTTCGCTCTTAATCAAGACCACATGTACAACTCTCAAATGGGTATCCAAATATGATTTCATATTTGTGAATGAATAATTTTGATTTTCAAAAATCACCTTCATTCGAGGTTAACCAGAATCAACCCTAAAACAATTCGAATTTTGATTGAAATTGGCAAAAGAATGCCTCATCGTTACTAGTGCTCGAAAACCCACTTGCATCTCTCAAATGGGTATCAAAAAATTATTTTGTATTTTTAAACCCATAATTCCACTTCTTCCAAATAGCCTTCATTCGAGGCTTGTAAAACTTGGGCCTAGAATGACCCGAAGTTGAGAAAAAGGGGCCCTAGAACTACACATCATCCCTCGCAATCAAGACCACATGTACAAAACTCAAGTGGGTATCCAAATATGATTTCATCTTTGGAAATGAAGAATTTTTCATTTAAAAAATCACTTTCATTCGGGGTTAACCATAATCAACCCTAAAATGATAAGAATTTGATCGAAATGGGCCAAAAAATGACTCAACGTTGCGAGAGCTCAAGAACCCACCTATATCTCTCAAATGGGTATCAAAAAGTTATTTTATATTTTTAAACCCATAATTCCACTTCTTCCAAATAGCCTTCGTTTGAGGCTGGTCAAACTTGGGCCTAGAATGACCCGAAGTTGAGAAAAAGGGACCTAAGAACTACACGTCTTCGCCCGCAATCGGGGCCACATGTAAAAGTCTCAAATGGGTATCCAAATATGATTTCATCTTTGCAAATGAAGAATTTGACTTTTAAAAAATCACCTTCATTCGGGGTTAACTAGAATCAACCCTAAAATGATACGAATTTGATTGAAATGGGCCAAAGAATGTCTCAACGTTACGAGCGCTCGAGAACACACTTACATATCTCAAAATGGGTAACAAAAATTTATTTTATATTTTTAAATCCATAATTCCACTTTTTCTAAATAGTCTTCAATCGAGGCTGGAAAAACTTGGGCCTAAAATGACCCGAACTTGAGAAAAAGGGGCCCAAAAACTACACGTTTTCGCTCGAAATCAACACCACATGTAAAAATATCAAATGGGTTTCCAAATATGATTTCATCTTTGGAAATGAATCATTTTGCTTTTCAAAAAGCACCTTCATTCGGGGTTAACCAGAATCAACCCTAAAATAATGGGAATTTGAACGAAATGGGCCAAAGAATGCCTCAACATTACGAGCGCTCGGGAACCCACTTGCATCTCTCAAATGGGTATCAAAAAAGTATTTTATATTTTTAAACCCATTATTCCACTTTTTGTAAATAGCCTTCATTCAGGGCTGGTCAAACTTTGGCCTTGAATGACCCAAAGTTGAGAAAAAGGGGCCCAAGAACTACACATTTTCGCTTGCAATTAGAACCACGTGTACAACTCTCAAATTGGTATCCAAATATGATTTCATATTTGCAAATTAAGAATTTTTCTTTTCAAAAATCACTTTCATTTGGGGTTAACCAGAATCGATAATAAAATGATATGAATTTGATCGAAATGGGCAAAAGAATGCCTCAACGTTACGAGCACTCGAGAACCCACTTGCATGTGTCAAATGGGTATCAATTTTTATTTTTTTTTCATTTGAAACCCATAATTCCTCTTTTTCTAAATAGCCTTCATTCGAGGTTGGTCAAACTTAGGCCTAGAATGACCTGAAGTTGAGAAAAAGGGGCCCAAGGACTACAAGTCTTCGCTTGCATTTAGGACCACGTGTACAACTCTCAAATGGGTATCCAAATATGATTTCATATTTGCAAATGAAGAATTTTTCTTTTCAAAAATCACCTTCATTCAGGGTTAACCAGAATCGACCCTAAAACAATACAAATTTGATCGAAATCGGTAAAAGAATGCCTCAACGTTACGAGCGCTCGGGGACCCACTTGCATCTGTCAAATGGGTATCAAAAAATTATTTTGTATTTTTCAACCCATAATTCCACTTCTTCCAAATAGGCTTCATTCGGGGCTAGTCAAACTTGGGCCTAGAAAGACCCGAAGTTAAGAAAAAGGGGCCCAAGAACTACATGTATTCACTCACAATAAAGACCATGTGTACAACTCGCAAATGGGTATCCAAATATAATTTCATATTTGCAAATGAAGAATTTTTCTTTTCAAAAATCGCCTTCATTCAGGGTTCACCACAATCAACCCTAAAACGATACGAATTTGATCAAAATGGGCAAAAGAATGCCTCAACGTTATGAGAGCTCGGGAACCCACTTGCATCTTGCAAATAGGTATCAAAAATTATTTTATATTTTTAAACCCATAACTCCACTCCTTCTAAATAGCCTTAATTCGGGGCTAGTCAAACTTGGGCCTAAAATGACCCGAAGTTGAGAAAAAGGGGCCCAAGAACTACACGACTTCACTCACAATTAGGACCATGTGTACAACTCTTAAATGGGTATCCAAATATGATTTCATATTTGCAAATGAATTTTGCTTTTCAAAAATCACCTTCATTCAATGTTAACCAGAATCGACCCTAAAACAATCTGAATTTGATCAAAATGGGCAAAAGAATGCCTCATCGTTACGAGCGCTATGGAACCCACTTACATCTCTCAAATGGGTATCAAAAAATTATTTTTTGTTTCTAAACCCATAATTCCACTTCTTCCAAATAGGCTTCATTCAGGGGGTCAAACTTGGGCAAAAGAATGCCTCAACGTTGTGAGAGGTCGGGAACCCACTTATATCTCTCAAATGGGTATCAAAAAATTATTTTATATTTTTACACCCATAATTCCACTTCTTCCAAATAGTCTTCATTCGGGGCTGGTCAAACTTGGGCCTAGAATCACCTAAAGTTGAGAAAAAAGCCTCAAGAACTACACGTCTTCGCTCGCAATCAAGACCACGTGTACAACTCTCAAATGGGTATCCAAATATCGTTTCATATTTGCAAATTAAGAATTTATCTTTTCAAAAATCACCTTCATTTGGGGTTAACTAGAATCAACCCTAAAACGATATGAATTTAATCGGAATGGTCAAAAGAATGCCTCAACGTTGTGAGAGCTCGGGAACCCACTAATATCTCTCAAATGGGTATCAAAAAATTATTTTATATTTTTAAACCCATAATTCCACTTCTTCCAAATAGCCTTCATTTAGGGCTGGTCAAACTTGGGCCTAGAATGACCCGAAGTTGCGAAAAAGGGGCCCAAGAACCACACGTCTTCGGTCACAATCAAGACCACATGTACAACTCTCAAATGGGTATCCAAATATGATTTCATATTTTAAATGAAGAATTTATCTTTTCAAAAATCACCTTCATTTAGGGTTAACCAGAATCAACTCTAAAGCAATAGGAATTTAATCGAAATGGGAAAAAAAATGCCTCAACGTTGCGAGAGCTCGAGATCCCACTTATATATCTCAAATGGGTATTAAAAAATTATTTTATATTTTTAAACCCATAATTCCATTTCTTTTAAATACCCTTCATTCGGGGCTAGTCAAACTTGGGCCTGAAATGACCCGAAGTTGAGAAAAAGGAGCCCAAAAACTACACGTCTTCGCTTGCAATCAAGACCACGTGTACAACTTTCAAATGGGTATCCAAATATGATTTCATATTTGCAAATGAAAAAAAATTATTTTCAAAAATCAACTTCATTCGGGGTTAACCAAAATCAGCCCTAAAAGAATACGAATTTGATCGAAATTGGCAAAAGAATGCCTCAGTGTTGTGAGAGCTCGGGAACCCACTTATGTCTCTCAAATGGGTATAAAAAATTTATTTTATATTTTAAAACCCATAATTCCACTTCTTCCAAATAGTCTTCGTTCGGGCTGGTCAAACTTGTTCCTAGAATGACCCAAAGTTGAGAAAAAGGGGCCCAAGAACTACACGTCTTCGCTCGCAATCAAGACCACGTGTACAATTCTCAAATGGGGATGCAAATATGATTTCATATTTGCAAATGAAGAATTTATGTTTTCAAAAATTACCTTCATTTGGGGTTAACAAGAATCAACCCTAAAACGATATGAATTTAATCAAAATGGGAAAAAGAATGCCGCAACGTTGCGAGAGCTCGGGAACCCACTTATATATCTCAAATGGGTATCAAAAAATTATTTTATATTTTTAAACCCATAATTCCACTTCTTCCAAAAAGCCTTCATTCGGGGCTGGTCAAACTTGGGCCTAGAATGACCCGAAGTTGAGAAAAAGGGGCCCAAGAACTACACATCTTCGCTTGCAATCAAGATCACGTGTACAACTCTCAAATGGGTATTCAAATATGATTTCATATTTGCAAGTGAAGAATTTTGCTTTTCAAAAGTCACCTTCAATCGGGGTTAACTAGAATCAACCCTAAAACAATAAGAATTTGATCGAAATGGGCGAAAAAATGTCTCAATGTTACGAGCCCTCGAGAACCCACTTGCATTTCTCAAATGGGTATCAAAAAATTATTCTATATTTTTAAACCCATAATTCCAATTTTCTAAATAGCCTTCATTCGAGGCTGGTCAAACTTGGGCCTAGGATGACCCGAAGTTGAGAAAAAGGGGCCCAAGAACTACACGTCTTCACTCGTAACTAGGACCACATTGTGTACAACTCTCAAATGGGTATCCAAAGATGATTTCATATTTGCAAATGAAGAATTTTTCTTTTCAAAAATCACATTCATTCGGGGTTAACTTGAATCAACTCTAAAATGGTACGAATTTGATAGAAATGGGCAAAAGAATTCCTCAAATTTACAAGTGCTCAGGAAGCCACATGCATATCTCAAATGGGTATCAAAAAATTATTTTGTATTTTAAACCCATAATTCCACTTCTTCTTCCAAAGAGCCTTCATTGGGGGCTAACCAGAATTGACCCTAAAACGATACGAATTTGATCGAAATGGGCCAAAGAATGTCTCAACGTTATGAGTGCTTGTGAACCCACTTGCATCTCTCAAAAGGGTATCAAAAAATTATTTTATGTTTTTAAACCCATAATTCCGCTTCTTCCAAATAGCCTTCATTCGGGGCTGGCCAAACATGGGCCTAAACTCACCCAAAGTTGAGAAAAATGGGTCCAAGAACTACATGTCTTAGCTCGCAATTAAGACCACGTGTACAACTATAAAATAGGTATCCAAAGACAATTTCATATTTGCACATGAAGAATTTTTCTTTTCAAAGATCACATTCATTCGGGGTTAACCTGAATTGATTCTAAGACGGTACGAATTTGATCAAAATGGGCAAAAAAATGCCTCAACTTTACAAGCGCTCGGGAAGCCACTTGCATATCTCAAATGAGTATAAAAAAAATTATTTTGTATTTTTAAACCCATAATTCCACTTCTTCCAAATAGCCTTCATTCAGGGCTGGTCAAACTTGGGCCTATAATGACCCGAAGTTTAGAAAAAGAGGCCCAAGAACTACACATGTTCCCTTGCAATAAAGACCACGTGTACAATTCTCAATTGGGTATACAAATATGATTTCATATTTGCAAATGAAGAATTTTTCTTTTCAAAAATCACCTTCATTCGGCGTTAACCAGAATCGACCCTAAAACGACACGAATTTGATCGAAATGGGCAAAAGAATGCCTCAACGTTACGAGCGCTCAGGAACCCACTTGCATCGCTCAAATGGGTAAAAAATTATTTTTTATTTTTAAACCCTTAATTCCACTTCTTCCAAATAGCCTTTGTTCGAGGCTGGTCAAACTTGGGCCTAGTTTGACCCGAAGTTGAGAAAAAGGGGCCCAAGAATTACATGTCTTCTCCTGCAATCAGGACCACATGTACAACTCTCAAATGGGTATCCAAATATGATTTCATATTTGGAAATGAAGAATTTTTCTTTTCAAAAATCAACTTGAGCCTGAGTTAACCAGAAGCAACCCTAAAATGATACGAATTTGATCGAAACGGGCCAAAGAATGACTCAACGTTACAAGTGCTCGAGAACCCACTTGCATCTCTCAAAAGGGTATCAAAAAATTATTTTATCTTTTTAGACCCATAATTCCACTTCTTCTAAATAGCCTTCATTCGGGGCTGATCAATCTTGGACCTAAAATGACCCAAAGTTGAGAAAAAGGGGCCCAAGAACTACACATCTTCGCTCGTAATTCAGACCACGTGTACAACTCTCAAACGGGTATCCAAATATAATTTCATATTTGCAAATAAAGAATTTTGCTTTTCAAAAATCACCTTCATTCGGGGTTAACTAGAATCGACCCTAAAACGCTACGAATTTGATTGAAATGGAAAAAACAATGCCCTAACGTTACAAGGGCTCGGGTACCCACTTGCATCTTGCAAATGGGTATCAAAAAATTATTTTGTATTTTTAAACCCATAACTCTACTTCTTCCAAATAGCCTTCATTCGGGGCTAGTCAAACTTAGGTCTAAAATGATCCAGAGTTGAGAAAAAAGGGGCCCAAGATCTACACGTCTTTGCTCGAAATCAAGACCATGTGTACAACTCTTAAATGTGTATCCAAATATGATTTCATATTTGCAAATGAAGAATATTTTTTTTCAAAAATCACCTGTATTCGGGGTTAACCAGAATCAACTCTAAAATGATACGAAATTGATCGAAATGGGCTAAAGAATACCTCAACGTTACAAGCGTTCGGGAACCCACTTGCATCTCTCAAATGGGTATCAATTTTTTTTTTGTATTTTTAATCCCATAAATCCACTTCTTCCAAATAGCCTTCATTTGGGGTTGGTCAAACTTGGGCCTAAAATGACCCAAAGTTGAGAAAAAGGGGCCCAAGAATTACACATCTCTGCTCACAATCAAGACCACGTGTATAACTCTCAAATGGGTATCCAAAGATGATTTCATATTTGCAAATGAAGAATTTTTCTTTTCAAAAATCACATTCAGTCGGGTTTAACCTGAATCGACTCTAAAATAATATGAATTTGATCGAAATGGACTAAAGAATGCCTCAACGTTATGAGCACTCAGGAAGCCACTTGCATATCTCAAATGGGTATCAAAAAAATATTTTGTATTTTTAAACACATAATTCCACTTCTTCCAAATAGCCTTCATTCGGGGCTGGTCAAACTTGGGCCTAAAATGACCTAAAGTTGAGAGAAAAAGACCCAAGAACTACATGTCTTCACTTGCAATTATGACCACCTGTACTAACTCTCAAATGGGTATCCAAATATGATTTCATATTTGCAAATGAAGAATTTTACTTTTCAAAAATCACCTTCATTTGGGGTTAACCAGAATCAACCCTAAAACAATACGAATTTGATCGAAATGGGCCAAAGAACACCTCAACGTTGCGAGCGCTCGAGGTCCCACCTATATCTCTCAAATGGGTTTCAAAAAATTATTTTGTATTTTTAAACCCATAATTCCACTTCTTCCAAATAGCCTTCATTCGGGGCTGGTCAAACTTGGGCCTAGAATGAATTGAAGTTTAGAAAAAGGGGCCCAAGAACTACACGTCTCCACTCGCAATCAATACCATGTGTACAACTCTCAAATGGGCATCAAAATATGATTTCATATTTTCAAAAGAAGAATTTTGCTTTTCAAAATTCACATTCATTCAGAGTTAACCAGATTCGAGCCTAAAACAATACAAATTTGATTGAAATGGGAAAAAGAATGCCTCAATGTTACGAGGGCTCGGGTACCCACTTGCATCTCTCAAATGGGTATCAAAAAATTATTTTGTATTTTTAAACCCATAATTCCACTTCTTCCAAATAGCCTTCATTCAGGGCTGGTCAAACTTGGGTCTAGAATGACCCGAAGTTGAGAAAAAGGGGCCCAAGATCTCCACGTCTTCGCTCGAAATCAAGATCAAGTGTACAACTCTAAAATGAGTATCCAAATATGATTTCGGGGCTAGTAGAAATTGGGCCTAGAATGACTCGAAGTTGAGAAAAAGGGGCCCAAGAACTACACATCTTCGCTCGCAATCAAGATCACGTGGACAACTCTCAAATGGGTATCCAAATATGATTTCATATTTGCAAATGAAGAATTTTTCTTTTCAAAAATCACCTTCATTCGGGGTTAACCAGAATGAACCCTAAGACGATACGAATTTGATTAAAATGGGCCAAAGAATACCTCAATGTTACGAGCGCTCGGGAACCCACTTGCATCTCTCAAATGTGTATCAAAAAAATATTTTGTATGTTTAAACCCATAATTCCACTTCTTCCAAATAGGCTTCATTCAGGGCTGGTCAAACTTGGGCCTAGAATGACTCGAAGTTGAGAAAAAGGGGCCCGAGAAACTAGACGTCTTCACTCGCAATCAACACCACATGTACAACTCTCAAATGGGTATCCAAATATAATTTCATATTTTTAAATAAAGAATTTTTCTTTTCAAAAATCACCTTCRTTCGAGGTTAACCAGAATCAACCCTAAAACGATACAAATTTGATCAAAATGGGCCAAAGAATGCTMAACATTGCGAGTGCTTGGGAACCCACCTATATCTCTTAAATGGATATCAAAAAAATTATTTTTTATTTTTAAACCCATAATTCCATTCTTCCAAATGGCCTTCGTTCAAGGCTGGTCAAACTTGGACCTAGAATGACCCGAAGTTAAGAAAAAAGGGCCCAAGAACTACATGTCTTCTCCAACAATTGGTACGACGTTTACAACTCTCAGATGGGTATCCAAATATAATTTCATATTTGGAAATGAAGAATTTTTCTTTTCAAAAATCACCTTCATTCGGGGTTAACCAGAATGAACCATAAAACGATATGAATTTGATCGAAATGGACGAAAGAATACCTCATCGTTACGAGCGCTCGGAAACCCACTTGCATCTTTCAAATGGGTATCAAAAAATTATTTTGTATTTTTAAACCCATAATTCCACTTCTTCCAAATAGGCTTCATTCGAAGCTAGTAAAAATTGGGCCTAGAATGAATCAAAGTTGAGAAAAAGGGGCCCAAGAACTGCACATATTCCCTCGCAATCAAGACCACGTGTACATCTCTCAAATGAGTATCCAAATATGATTTCATATTTGCAAATGAAGAATTTTGCTTTTCAAAAATCACCTTCATTCGGGGTTTACCAGAATGAACCCTAAAACGATACGAATTTTAGTGAAATGGACCAAAGAATACCTCAACGTTACAAGCGCTTGGGAACCCACTTGCATCTTTCAAATGGGTATCAAAAAATTATTTTATATTTTTAAACCCATAATTCCACTTCTTCGAAATAGGCTTCATTCGGGGCTAGTCAAACTTGGGCCTAGAATGACCCGAAGTTGAGAAAAAGGGGCACAAGAACTACACGTCTTCGGTCGCAATCAAGACCACATGTACAACACTCAAATGGGTATCCAAATATGATTTCATATTTGCAAATGAAGAGTTTTACATTTAAAAAATCACCTTCATTCGGGCTTAACCAGAATGAACCCTAAAACGATACGAATTTGATCGAAATGGGCCAAAGAATGTCTCAACGTTACGAGAGCTTGGGAACTCATTTGCATCTCTCAAATGGATATCAAAAAATCAATTTGTATTTTTAAACCCATAATTCCACTTCTTCCAAATAGGCTTCATTTGGGGCTAGTCAAACTTGGGCCTAGAATGATCCGAAGTTGAAAAAAAGGGGCCCAAGAACTACACGTCTTCGCTCGCAATCAAGACCACGTGTACATCTCTCAAATGGGTATCCAAATATGATTTCATTATTGCAAATGAATAATTTTTCTTTTCAAAAATCACCTTCATTCAGGGTTGAGCATAATCAACCCTAAAACGATACGAATTTTATCGAAATGGGCCAAAGAATGCCTCAATGTTATGCGTGCTCGGGAACCCATTTGCATCTCTCAAATGGGTATACAAAAACTATTTTATATTTTTAAACCTATAATTCCACTTCTTCTAAATAGCCTTTATTCGAGGCTGGTCAAACCTCAGCCTAAAATGACCCAAAGTTGAGAAAAGGGGGCACAAGAACTACACGTATTCACTCGCAATTAGGACCATGTGTACAACTCTCAAATGGGTAATCAAATGTGATTTTGTATTTGCAAATGAAGTATTTTTATTTTAAAAAATGACCTTCATTCGGGGTTAACCATAATCAACCCTAGAACGATACGAATTTGATCCAAATGAGCCAAAGAATGCCTCAACGTTACGAAAGCTTGGGAACCCACTTGCATCTCTCAAATGGGTATCAAAAAATTATTTTATATTTTTAAACCCATAATTCCACTTCTTCCAAATAGCCTTCATTCGGGGCGTGTCAATCTTGGGCCTAAAATGACTCGAAGTTGAGAAAAAGGGACATAAGAACAACACATCTTCGTTCGCAATTGAGACCACATGTACAACTCTCATATGGGTATCCAAATATTATTTCATATTTTCAAATGAAGAATTTTGCTTTTCAAAAATCACCTTCATTCGGGGTTAACCGGAATCCACCCTAAAACAATACGAATTTGATCGAAATGGGCAAAAGAATGCCTCAACGTTATGAGCGCTCGAAAACCCACTTACATATCTCAAATATGTACCAAAAAAATATTTTATATTTTTAAACCCATAATTCGACTTCTTATAAATAGCCTTCATTCGAAGCTGGAAAAACTTGGGCCTAAAATGACCCGAACTTGAGAAAAAGGGGCCCAAGAACTACACGTCTTCGCTCGCAATCAAGACCATGTGTACAAGTCTCAAATCGGTATCCAAATATGATTTCATATTTGCAAATGAATAATTTTTCTTTTCAAAAATCACTTTCATTTGGGTTAACCAGAATCAACCCTAAAACGATACGAATTTGATCGAAATGGGAAAAAGAATGTCTCAACGTTACGAGCGCTCTTGAACCCACTTGCATCTCTCAAATGGGTATCAAAAAATTATGTTATATTTTTAAACCCATAAATCCACTTCTTCCAAATAACCCATATTCAGGGCTGGTCAAACTTGGGCCTAGAATGACCCAAAGTTGAGAAAAAGGTGCCCAAGAAGTATACATGTTCAATTACAATAAAAACCATGTGTACGACTCTCAAGTGGGTATCCAAATATGATTTCATATTTGCAAATGAAGAATTTTTCTTTTCAAAAATCATCTTCATTACGGGTTAACGAAAATCAACCTTAAAACGATATGAATTTGACCGAAATGGGCGAAAGAGTGCCTCAACGTTCCAAGTGCTCAGGAATCCACTTGCATTTCTCAAATGGGTATCAAAAAATTATTTTATATTTTTAAACCCATAATTCTAGTTTTTCTAAATAGCCTTCATTCGGGGCTGGTCAAGCTTGGGCCTAAAATGATCCGAAGTTGAAAAAAAGGGGCCCAAGAACTACACGTCTTCGCTTGCAATTAGGACCACGTGTACAACTCTCAAATGGGTATCCAAATATTATTTCATATTTGAAAATGAAGAAATTTTCTTTTCAAAAATCAACCTCATTCAGGGTTAACCAGAATCAACCCTAAAATGATACGAATTTGATCGAAATGGGCAAAAGAATGCCTCAATGTTACGAGCGCTCGGGAACCCACTTGCATCTCTCAAATGGGTATCAAAAAATTGTTTTGTAGTTTTAAACCAATAATTCCACTTCTTCCAAATAGCCTTTGTTTGAGGCTGGTCAAACTTGGGCATAAAATGACCCGAAGTTAAGAAAAAGGGGCCCAAGAACTACATGTCTTCTCTCGCAATCGTGACGACGTGTAAAAATCTCAAATGGGTATCCAAATATGATTTCATCTTTGGAAATGAAGAATTTTTCTTTTCAAAAATCACTTTCATTCAGGGTTAACCAAAATGAACACTAAAACGATACGAAATTTATCGAAATGGGCTAAAGACTGCCTCAATTTTACGAGCGCTCGGGAATCCACTTACATCTCTCAAATGGGTATCAAAAAATTAATTTGTATTTTTAAACCAATAATTCCACTTGTTCCAAATAGCCTTTGTTCGAGGCTGGTCAAACTTGGGCATAGAATGACCCAAAGTTAAGAAAAAGGGGCCTAAAAACTACATGTCTTCTCCCGCAATCGTGACGAAGTGTACAACTATCAAATGGGTATCCAAATATGATTTCATCTTTGGAAATGAAGAATTTTTCTTTTCAAAAATCACTTTCATTAGGGCTTAACCAGAATCAACACTAAAACGATACGAAATTGATCGAAATGGGATAAAGAATGCCTCAACGTTATGAGCGCTCGAGAACCCACTTGCATCTCTCAAATGGGTATCAAAAAATTAATTTATATTTTTAAACCCATAATTCCACTTCTTCCAAATAGCCTTCATTCGGGGCTGGTCAAACTTGGGCCTAAAATGACCCAAAATTGAGAAAAAGGGGCCCAAGAACTACACATCTTCGCTTGCAATATAGACCATGTGTACAATTCTCAAATAGGTATTCAAATATAATTTCATATTTGCAAATGAAGAATTTTTCTTTTCAAAAATCACTTTCATTTGAGGTTGACCAGAATCAACCCTAAAACGATACGAATTTTTGATCAAAATGGGCCAAAGAATGCCTCAACGTTGCCAGTGCTCGGGAACTCACCTATATCTCTCAAATGGGTATCAAAAAATTATTTTCTATTTTTAAACCCATAATTCCACTTCTTCCAAATAGCCTTCGTTCGAGGCTGGTCAAACTTGGGCCTAGAATGACCTGAAGTTAACAAAAAGGGGCCCAAGAACTACACGTCTTATCTCGCAATTGGGACCACCTATACAACTCTCAAATGGGTAACCAAATATGATTTCATCTTTGGAAATGAAGAATTTTGGTTTTCAAATATCACCTTCATTCGGAGTTAACCAGATTCAACCCTAAAACGATACGAATTTGATCGAAATGGGCCAAGGAATGCCTGAATGTTACGAGTGCTTGGGAACCCACTTGCATCTCTCAAAAGGGTATCAAAAAATTATTTTATGTTTTTAAACCCATAATTCCACTTCTTCCAAATAGCCTTCCTTTGCGGCTGGTCAAACTTGGGCCTAAAATGACCCAAAGTTGACAAGGTTCAAGAACTACACATCTTCGCTCGCAATTAGGACCACGTGTACAACTCTCAAATGGGTATCCAAATATGATTTCATATTTGCAAATAAAGAATTTTGCTTTTTAAAATTCACCTTCATTCAGGGTTAACCAGAATTGACTCTAAAATGATATAAATTTGATTGAAATGGGAAAAATAATGCCTCAACGTTACGAGGGCTCGGGTACCCACTTGCATCTCTCAAATGGGTATAAAAAAATTATTTTGTATTTTTAAACCCATAATTCTGCTTCTTCCAAATAGCCTTCATTCGGGGCTGGTCAAGCTTGGGTCTAGAATGTTTCGAAGTTGAGAAAAAGGGGCCCAAGATCTACACGTCTTCGCTCAAAATCAAGACCACGTGTACACCTCTCAAATTAGTATCCAAATATGATTTCATATTTGCAAATGAAGAATTTTTCTTTTCAAAAATCACCTTCATTCGGGGTTAACCAGAATCAACACTAAAACGATATGAAATTAATCGAAATGGGCTAAAGAATGCCTCAATGTTATGAGCGCTCGGGAACCCACTTGCATCTCTAAAATATGTATCGAAAAATTATTTTGTATTTTTAAACCCATAATTCCACTTCTTCCAAATAGCCTTCATTCCGAGATTGTCAAACTTGGGCCTAAAACGACCCGAAGTTTAGAAAAAGTGGCCCAAGAACTACACGTCTTCGCTTGCAATGAGGACCACATGTATAACTCTCAAATGGGTATCCAAAGATGATTTCATATTTGCAAATGAAGAATTTTTCTTTTCAAAAATCAAATTCATTCAGGGTTAACCTGAATCAACTCTAAAACGATACAAATTTGATTGAAATGGGCAAAAGAATGCCTCAACCTTACGAGCGCTCGGAAGCCACCTGCATATTTAAAATGGGTTTCAAAAAGTTATTTTGTATTTTTAAATCCATAATTCCACTTCTTCCAAATTGCCTTCATTCGGGGCTGGTCAAACTTGGGCCTAGAATGACCCGAAGTTGAGAAAAAAGGGCCCAAGAACTACATGTCTTCGCTCGCAATCAAGACCACATGTGCAACTCTCAAATGGATATCCAAATATGATTTCATATTTGTAAATGAAAAATACCTTCATCCGGGGTTAACCAAAATCAACCCTAAAACGATATGAATTTCATCGAAATGGGCAAAATAATACCTCAACGTTGCGAGAGCTCGGGAACCCACTTATATCTCTCAAATGGGTATCAAAAAATTATTTTATATTTTTAAACCCATAATTCCACTTCTTCCAAATAGCCTTTGTTCGGGGATGGTCAAACTTGGGCTTAGAATGACCCAAAGTTGAGAAAAAGGCCACAAGAACTACACGTATTCCCTTAGAATTAGGACCACGTGTACAACTCTCAAATGGATATCCAAATATGATTTCATATTTGTAAATGAAGAAATTTATTTTTCAAAATACCTTCATTTGGGGTTAACCAAAATCAACCCTAAAACGATATGAATTTCATCGAAATGGGAAAAAGAATACCTCGATGTTGCGAGAGCCTAGGAACCCACTTATATCTCTCAAATGGGTATCAAAAAATTATTTTATATTTTTAAACCCATAATTCCACTTCTTCCAAATAGCCTTCATTCGGGGCAGGTCAAACTTGGGCCTAGGATGAACCGAAGTTGAGCAAAACGGGCCCAAGAACTACACATCTTTGCTCACAATCAAGTCCATGTCTACAACTCTCAAATGGCTATCCAAAGACGATTCCATATTTGAAAATGAAGAATTTTTCTTTTCAAAAATCACATTCATTCGGGGTTAACCTGAATCGACTCTAAAACGATATGAATTTGATCGAAATAGGCAAAAGAATGCCTCAACATTACAAGCACTCGGGAAGCCACTTGCATATCTCAAATGGGTATAAAAAAAATATTTTGTATTTTTAAACCCATAATTCCACTTCTTCCAAATTGCCTTCATTCGGGGCTGGTCAAACTTGGGCCTAGAATGACCCGAAGTTGAGAAAAAAGGACCCAAGAACTACACATCTTTGCTCACAATCAAGACCACGTTTACAACTCTCAAATAGATATCCAAATATGATTTCATATTTGCAAATGAAAATTTTGTTTTTCAAAAATTACCTTCATTTGTGGTTAACCAGAATGGACCCTAAAACGATACGAATTTGATCAAAATGGGCCAAATAATGCCTCAACGTTACGAAAACTTGGGAACCCACTTGCATTTCTCAAATGGGTATCAAAAATTTATTTTATATTTTTAAACCCATAATTATAATTCTTCAAAATAGCCTTCATTCAGGACTAGTCAAACTTGGGCCTAAAAAGACTCGAAGTTGAGAAAAAATGCCACAAGAACTACACGCATTCGCTCGGAATTAGGACCACATGTACAACTCTCAAATGGGTATCCAAATATGATTTATATTTGTAAATAAAGAAATTTGTTTTTCAAAAAATACCTCAATTCGGGGTTAACCAAAATCAACCCTAAAATGATACGAATTTCTTCGAAATGGACAAAAGAATACCTCGATGTTGCGAGAGCTTGGGAACACACTTATATCTCACAAATGGGTAGCAAAAAATTATTTTATATTTTTAAACCCATAATTCCACTTCTTCCAAATAGCCTTTGTTTGGGGCTGGTCAAACTTGGGCCTAGACTGACCCAAAGTTGAGAAAAAGGGGCCCAAGAACTACACGTTTTCGCTCGCAATCAAGACCATGTGTACAACTCTCAAATGGGTATCCAAATATGATTTCATATTTGCAAATGAAGAATTTATCTTTTCAAAAATCACCTTCATTTGGGGTTAACCAGAATCAATCCTAAAACAATATGAATTTAATCGAAATGGGAAAACGAATGTCTCAATGTTGCGAGAGCTCAGGAACCCACTTATATATCTCAAATGGGTATCAAAAAATTATTTTATATTTTTAAACCCATAATTCCACTTCTTCCAAATACCCTTCATTTGGTGCTGGTCAAACATGGGCCTATAATGACCCGAAGTTGAGAATAAGGGCCCAAGAATTACATGTCTTCGCTCGCAATCAAAACCACTTGTACAAAACTCAAATGGGTATCCAAATATGATTTCATCTTTGGAAATGAAGAATTTTTCTTTTTAAAGGTCACCTTCATTCAAGGTTAACCAGAATGAACCCTAAAACGATACGAATTTGATAGAAATGGGCCAAAGAATACCTCAACATTACGAGCACTCGGGAACCCACTTGCATCTCTCAAATGGGTATCAAAAAATTATTTTGTATTTTTAAACCCATAATTCCACTTATTCCAAATAGGCTTCATTCGGGGCTAGTCAAACTTGGGCCTAGAATGACCCAAAGTTGAGAAACAAGGGCCCAAGAACTACACATCTTCGCTCGCAATCAAGACCACTTGTACAACTCTCAAATGGGTATCCAAATATGATTTCATATTTGCAAATGAAATTTTTTTCTTTTCAAAAATCACCTTCATTCAGGGTTAACCAGAATCAACCCTAAAATGATACGAATTTGATCGAAATGGGAAAAGAATGCCTCAAATTTATGAGCACTCTTGAACCCACTTCTTATAAATAGCCTTCATTCGGAGCTGGTCAAACGTGGACCTAAAATGACCCAAAGTTGAGAAAAAGGGGCCCAAGATCTACACAACTTTGCTTGCAATTAGGACCACGTGTATCAAAAAATTATTTTGTATTTTTAAACCCATAATTCCACCTCTTCCAAATAGCCTTCATTCGGTGTTTATCAAACTTGGATGTAGAATGACCCGAAGTTGAGAAAAAGGGGCCCAAGATCTACATGTCTTTGCTCGAAATCAAGACCATGTGTACAACTCTCAAATTTGTATCCAGAAATGATTTAATATTTGCAAATGAAGGATTTTTCTTTTCAAAAATCACCTTCATTTAGGGTTAACCAGAATCAAAACTAAAATGATACAAAATTGATCGAAATGGGCTAAAGAACGCCTCAACGTTACAAGCGCTCGGGAACCCACTTGCATCTTTCAAATGGGTATCAAAAAATCATTTTGTATTTTTAAATCCATAATTCCACTTCTTCCAAAATAGCCTTCATTCTTCCCGGATAGGGTGTTAGTGGACTCCCCGTGGCAAAGGGAGAAACCGGACACGCAGTCTCACATCATGGAGCCACGTGACCGGCCCGTGCTGCAGGACAGGGCAGCGAGGGAGGATTAAGTCTGATTAAATGGACGTGATGGTAGGAGCAAGGCGCATTTACGCCACCCCCCGTCCCTCTGCGCTTTGTAATATGGATTGGCATGTCGTCCTCGGCATTTCACCAGGCTTGCGCACAGAAGGGCTCCTCCCTTCACGCAGCAAGCGCAGTCTGCTTTCTCACAGCAATCCCACCATAGTCTACGCGCTCTTCTGGTCTGTCCCTAGTCGACTCGGCTCACTTGCATCCATGAGAGAGCGCATTAGAGGAAAGCCTAAGCGCGGCTCACCGTGGAAGCCCCGTAGAACCCCTACCTCGCTCTCAGCCTCCCCGATGACGGGCTCTTCCTCCCACCCCCAGTCTTCGTCCCCTACAGCCTCTCCTCCACCTGCATAGTCAGTTCGTCGTCGCTCTGCAATCTCTCCGCCTTCGAAACCTTCTCAGCTTCTTCACTCCATGGCCACCCTCCCGCGAGCGCTGCCTCCTTCCCAGTGCGGCCCTGAGGACCCTCATATGCAATTCGTCGCCACCATGTCCATCCCTGCATCCTCGAGCACTTGGCGAAGTGCACCTTCATCTTTTGCGGAGTCCAAGCGTTTAACTCTCCACTCCGCGACCCAACCTGTGGGTGAGCACTTTCGAGAGCGCCTGGGCATCCTGTATGACCTTGTCTTTGAGCTTCGAAGGGAGGTGGCGGACTTCAAGTTTTGAATTCAGGCCACCAAGGACAATGTCGCCTCCTTCTTACGTACCCTCTCGGCCATGCACTCAGAGCTCTCACCAGACCCCTCTGGCACTCCCATGGGGGAGGCACCGGCGGCTGACATGGTAGGCGTGCTGCACCAGGCAGCGACGAGGAAGCGACCAGCGGAACACAGCGACCCAGTGGAGAACAAGGAGCGCGAGGTGACCAAGGAGCAACTCAGGAACAAGCAACCGAGCAACACTGACGCAGAACCGTGGGCAGCAGAGCTCCGTGACACATGGTTGGGCTTTTCGACAGGTGTTTAGTTTCTTTGCTATGTACCGACAGGTGTTTAGTTTCTTAGACTATCAGAACAATTAGCACATAGTTTGGACTTTTTGATTTTCTAGATGCATCAGTTACTATTTAAAACACATGACTGGGTGCTGACTGGACTGGTTTCCCCTCTGTTGGGGCAGTCCAGAATTTTCAGCCAGTTGTACACTGTTTTTTGGAGACATGCTATGCTTTAGCAAGCACCTTATATAAAATATTATCCTTACTTACAAAAAAAAAAATAGCCTTCATTCGGGGCTGGTCAAAATTGGGCCTAAAATGACCCAAAGTTGAGAAAAAGGGACCCAAGAACTATAGGTATTCCCTCGATATCAAGACCATGTGTACAACTCTCAAATGGGTATCCAAATATAATTTCATATTTGCAAATGACGAATTTATGTTTTAAAAAATCACCTTCATTCGAGGTTAACAAGAATCAACCCTAAAACAATACGAATTTGATCGAAATGGGCCAAATAATGCCTCAACGTTGCGAACGTTCAAGAATCCACCTATATCTTTCAAATAGGTATCAAAAAATTATTTTGTATTTTTAAACCCATAATTCCACTTTTTCCAAATAGCCCTCATTCAGGGCTGGTCAAACTTGGGCCTAGAATGACCTGAAGTTGAGAAAAAGGGGCCCAAGAACTACACGTCTTCACTCACAATCAAGACCACTTGTACAACTCTCAAATGGGTATCCAAATATGATTTCATATTTGCAAATGAATAATTTTGCTTTTAAAAAATGACCTTCATTCGGGGTTAACCAGAATCAACCCTAAAACGATACGAATTTGATTGAAATGGGTCAAAGAATGCTCAACGTTGCGAGCACTCAGGAACCCACCTATATCTCTCAAATGAGTATTAAAAAAATATTTTGTATTTTTAAACCCATAATTCCACTTCTTCCAAATAGCCTTCGTTCGAGGCTGGTCAAATTTGGGCCTAGATTGACATGAAGT
>JASDQU010099737.1:487697-510858 GCA_032191745.1 Picea mariana
ACGGGGGTTTTCCACATAACCTTGCGCTGGTGAAAGTGAAAATATCAACAGCTAAGGGGCGTTTTCCATAGGCCGTTGGCTGAAGAAAGCGGGAATCATGTGCGTGATATCCACGTCTAAAGGCAAATGATGATATGATCATCCCACGTCAGGCAAATCCAAATCATGCGCTGATGAAAGTGGGTAATGATGGAAACTCAAATTCTGCACGTCAAAATAGGATTGCGATGCGAATCCGGCTCAGAAACTCACGCTCCACAATCATGGCATCAGGGATGGCAAGTTCGAATTCAGTGGTGCAGGTACAGAGGATGTACTGTCAGCCTGAAAACATCAAATCAAATCATTGTTTCCATATCACATATCGTTCACAGAGGTCTGTTAAAGTTTCAAATGTTTTAAAACAGAGCCGACTCCTGAAGTGCTTTCAACAACGCAGAACCTCGGCTCGACCAACAGTTGCAGGGGTTACAAATTGTCAGGATCTTCAAGTTATAGAATGGTGAGGAAACGCAGTGGTGCTCTACTCAGGAGAGAGATGGATAGCCTGTCCTTTTTATAGACACACCTTGAAGTCCAGAGACATTTTTCAAACGCAGGGTGTATTGAATTCGTTGAGAGGTTGCAAATTGGTTGCCACCAGTCTACAGCAGAAACTTTTGCCAAGACTTTCAATGGGAACAAAGCTCATGTTGGGTCCATGGAAATTAGAGTAGATGAAGCTGCCATTGATGCAACAACAAGCCTACCAAGAACCGGTCAGAGCTGGTTTAAAACCACTGCTCCCAAAAATTTGGATTTCAGAGCTTATTTGAAAGAGGGGTACAAGCATAAGGCATGGAAAAAAGGTATGCTGGTTTCCTATCTAGAAGAAGAATGGCAGGAGCTGTTCAAAGGCATCCAACTGTACATTACCTCGGAGGGCAGGTATGATAAAGTTATGATGTATCACTTCAAACTCATGGACCATTTCACAGGCAAGACTCCCCTTAATTTACCTTTTTTCCTACATAAAAKTTTGACTAAGGTTTGCAAGAAGATTAGGGCTCAACCCTTGAGCATRAAAAGTACTCTGTGCCACTTCGGCCTCATAAAATTAATCATCCTGGAGGAATTAAAACAACAGGGAAGGAGCTGGGATCATTTTCTATTCTGGGAGGGTTTTGAAACACAAACTCAGCCTGCAAATGAACTAGGGAAAGGTTCAAAGAAACAGTCATCTCCTCAAATTAGTTCAAGAAAAAGAAGGACCCTACCAGGACCTCCAGAAGACAGAATTTCTGGAGTGAAGCCCCACAGGTCGAATAAAAAGTTAAACTTTGAGCAGACCACAGAGAAAACCACAGAGCATCCTACAGAGCAGAGTACAGGGAAGAATATATTAAGCTTTCCCTATTCAGACTCAGAATCAGAGCAACAAGATCAATGACCTATCACCGAGAATCCTGAGAAGTCAACTGAGTGTGCACAAAACTATGAGACCTTCACCCAGACAGAGGAAGGAGAAACATCAAAAAGATCCAAGTCAAAGAGGTCTCAGAAAATCAAGCATCTGAAAGAGGCAATTGCCCAGCAAGAGGTTTTGGAATGGGTTATCAAACGAAGGTATAAGAAGTTGTCTGAGAACTTCGAAAAAACCAATGCCGCATTTGAGAGATTGGCTAGGGAAAGTGTTAAAGAGAAGAAAAGAAAGAAAAAACTCACCAAAGATTACAATAGCCTGTGGTGGCTTGCCAAACACCTTAAAAGGAAGATAAGAAGGTTAAAACAAAAACAAAGGCAAAAATCTCATCTAGATCTGAAGGTACTCGCTCAAGTCGCCGTTAATATGCAAGGTGAGAAATCGGAGACACACTGAGTTTTGATGAAATCAAAATTTTGAAGGTGAAAACTCGTTTTGAGCACAATCGGGGCTTTCACCAGTGCAAAGCGATATTTTATGACCCGTTAGCTGTGGAAAGTTGCGACTTTCAACAGCTAACCCGCGAAAAATTAAACGAGTTAGCTGTTGAAAGCTGAAAAAGTATTTTTTGAAGCCAAAGATAGAACAATTCATTCCAAACAGGTTTTGAAGGAGTTCCAGCGTATCAATGGACCATCAGATCGCATGCAAAGGACTTAGCATCAGAGGTTCGAGAAAATTTGGCAACCACATGCAAAACAACTTCCTCAAAAATCAACCATGAACGTTGGAGAGATCCAACTATCAAGACAGGTGTCCTGCCATGTTTTATTACATTGTAGATCCCAGGAGTTGAAGGATGTAGATGGTGAGTTTTGGAGATTGAAGACAGTTCGAGTTCTAAGTTTAGTTGTTAAGACTTTATTTTCAAGTTTTTGAATTAGATTTGAATTGCTTTTATTAAATACAGATCCATGTTTTTAGGATTTGTAAAACTGTTTGTAAGAGGCTATAAATGCCTATTTTTAATATGAAACAAGGGTTCAAACTAGGAGATATTTCATGCCATTGTATAGACTCTTTTTGCAGAAATAAAGTGGAGTTTCCTTTCATTTGCAATACCAGAATTGTTCATCTTTCATTCTCTGTACTTTAATTTCAGTTTATTTTAGTTCATAAAGACTGTTACCTCTTTGTTGAACTCATAGGCTTGAAATTAAAGAATTCCTTACTGTCTTGTATTAGGCCCTACTTTCACTTGTATTGGAAAATCAAGAATAGTATTCTCCATCCTCTCTTTCAATTATTTGATCTGGTTATTGTTTACTGAAAGAACTGTATCTTTAGATGTGTGCTGAGTTGTTTCTTATACAAATCATTGAAGACCCCATTGTCCCAAACACATAAAAACCATTATTTCTAAGTTACCAAGCATCCTTAGCCTACAACCTTAAGGAGTTTCTTGGAGTGATAACACCTTCCACTTTGAAAAATTCTGGTTGACACACCCGGATTTCCAAGATAGCATAAAGCTCTGGTGGAAAGAAGTTGCAATCCCAATAGGTACTCCTATCATATATTTCAACAAAGGCTAAAAAATTTCAAGCAACATCTGAAATTTTGGAATAAGTCTACTTTTGGCAACATCATTCATGCTTAGGAAATCCTCAATCAACAAATACAAAACCTCCAACAACAGATCAAATCTCAAGGCCTCACCGATTCTCTAAAGGAGCAAGAGGCTCTCCTTAAAAACCAGTTAGTAGAAAGATGAGCACAAGAAGAAATCCCATGGAGACAYAAATCTCACATCCAATGGCTCAAAGAGGGGGAAAAAACACCAAATGTTTCCATAGATCTATGGTCCAACGTCGACACACAAATCACATTACTCACCTGGTTTCAAAACAAGGAATAGAAATTCAACAACATGTAGATATAGAAAATGAATTAYTCTCTTACTACAAAAACCTTCTTACGGAACCCCCGATAGATCGATCCCCTATGATTGAATCTATCCTCAAGCACATCCCTAAGGAGGTCACGAAATAGAATAACGAGGCTTTCATGAGCTCCATCACTCAAGAAGAAGTTGATCAAGCACTAAGGGACACCTCGCTCGGCAAATTTCCTGGTCCAGATGGGTTTACCTCAGATTTATTCCATCACTGTTGGAGCATCATCCATGAGGACATATGGGAAATCATAGAGGATTCTAGAATATCCAGGTAGGTCCTTCAAGCCCTCAATGCTACCTTTCTCACTCTCATTCCCAAAGAGAACAAAGCTACCTCCCCTTCTCACTTCCAACCTATTTCACTCTACAATGTAATCTATAAGCTTCTCACAAAGATCAACGCCACACGACTTAAAAATATTCTTTCATTCATCATCTCTCTAGAACAATCAGGCTATGTGGAGGGAAGACATATTCTGGCCAGTGTCATCTTGCCTCAAGAAGTAATCCACTCGCTTCATATGACCAAGTCTCCAGGTATGCTTTTAAAATTATATTTTTCTAAAGCCTTTGACAAATTAATCTAGAAATACATGAAATCAACCCTTCTCACCTTTGGTTTTGATCCCTCGTGGGTCTTTTGGATATTCAATCTCACCTTGTCAACCCTATTCTCCATGTTGGTCAATGGTGTCCCCTCCAAACCTTTATCTCCCTCCATAGGAATAAGACAAGGGGATCCACTCTCACCCTTCCTCTTCATCATAGTGGCGGAAGGGTTGAGCTGAGCCATTAAAGCGGCCATCACATATCACTCCCTCTCTAGTCTCAGCCCCCATGGAATACCTCCCCCCATTTCACGCATTCAGTTCATGGATGATATTCTCCTAATGGGAGTACCCATAGTCTGAGAATATCTTTGCATCCTCTATATTATCAACCTTTTCTGCGATGCTTCGAGCATGGAGTTCAATCTCTCCAAATCCCAAATTTTCTTCTTCAACATGCCCCTCCAAATCCAATGCCACATTACACAGCTATTGTGGTTTATCTGTAGAATCCCCCCCTCCAAATACCTTGGCATTCCCTTGATTGACAACCTGCTAAGAAATACCTCTTGGGACACTCTGCTTTCCATTTTCCAAAAAAAACTCTTCTTGTGGTCCTTCTGCTCCCTCAATCTTCCTGGTCACCTCATCCTCCTCAAATCTGTCCTCCAAGCCCTACTGATCTATGTCTTCTTAGGGCTTGCGGCTCCAAATCTTATCCTTAGAACTTTAAGAAATATTCAAAGGAGCTTCGTGTGGCAGGGAACCAAAGAAGGGTGCAAAATGACTCTGGTTAGTTGGAAAAAAGTGTGCAGACTAAAGAAAGTAGGGGGAATCAGTCTCAGAGACCCATCTCTTCTCAAGAAGGTCCTCAGTGAAAAAATTTGGTGGAGATGGTTGAAAAGACTGCAAGACCTCTAGGTGCACCTCTGGAGGAAAAAATAAATCCCAACCTCTCTGGAAAGGGATCTAATTAGGTGGAATGGTCATAGCCCAGGTTCTCTTATTTGGAACGCTGTTAGGAACAACAAGGGAATCATAATGGATCATTCTTTCTAGGAATTGCAGAGTGGGAATTCTGCCCTCTTCTGGAGCGATTCCTGGCAACAACTTCCAACCCTGATCTCTGATCCCAATTTGAGCACTTTCATTCCCCTCACTACATACACAGGCCTCCATAAAGTGGCTAACTTATGGATCCCGGAAGCTTCAAGAGACACCTGACACAAATGGAAAAACACCAACGAGGATCTGAACATCCCCCATGAGATAAATATTCAACCACTGTTGGATCATCTCAACTCAAGGAGAATATTCATCCAACAAGGGGAGGACATCCTCAGATGGGGTCACACCAACCCAAGCACCTTCAACATTCAATAATATTACTCCCTCAGTGCAGGTCATAGTTCCTTACCAAAATAAGAGGTTTGGGGAAAAATTTTGGGAGCAAAGATTTGGAAAAAAATTAGCACCTTCCTTTGGCTAACGACACACAATATCATTCTTACTTGGGACAACTTAAGGAAAAGAGGATTCATAGGCCCTTGTTGGTGTCACCTATGTGGTATAGAGGAGGAGACACAAAATCATCTTCTCAATCTATGCTCCTATAGTTTGTGTATTTGGGATCACAATGCTAGCATCATGAGGAACACGGACAGGAATTGTACAGGTATCTGAGAAATAATTGAGGGATGGTGAGAGTCAACGTTTCAGTCTTCCATCCTCAACAGAATTTGGTAGCTTCTTCCTGGCTTCTCTCTTTGGAAAATCTGGAAGGAACATAATCGACGAATATTTAAATCTGCCTCCTAGAATTAGCAAGAAGTCTAGTCCAAAATCCACTCCAATATTAAGGAAAAAATCCATTAGAACCACTGGATGGATCAGGATCTGAACTGCAGAATGAATGAGCATCTCATCCTAAATTCTTGGCAACTCAATTTCCCTCCTTTTCTGTCAGCCCCCTCTATATGTCTCAGTCATAAAACCAGCCCCTCCCATTGGGAGGCTCCGCAAAGAGGCTTCTACAAAATAAATTTCGATGGAGCCTCCAAGGGGAATCCAAGACCTACAGGATATGGAGCAACCATTCACAACAATAAAGGAGAGATCCTCTACATCACTAACGGAAATCTGGAGCATAACACCAATAATGCAGTGGAAATCTGGGGACTACTCAAAGATTTTCAAGCAGCCAAAGAACAAGGGTTTTCCCTCCTCATAGTAGAAGGTGATTCAAAGATAGTCATTAACCTCCTTTCTGACCTCCTCAATGGTGCATATATGGAGAATATATCCCCAAGATGGAGACTCATGAATGGGATGATTAGAATCAAGTCAATTCTGCAGCCTCAATGGGTAATTCTTTCTTCCCACGTTTGAAGAAAAGCTAATCAAGTAGCAGATATGTTGGAAATATTTGGGGTAGACTTGCATGAAGGAGACTTCTCATGTTCTCCAACATCTTATCCAACCCACTCCTTCATGATCGCTTACAAAAATATGGCTCACAACAAGGACCAATGCTTGGATGGAGTGTCTATGGTCTCAACAGACGAGCAATCAGAGGGGAGGCCACCTAGCCAGGTCTCCTGCCACCTGAAACTGACACATGCATACCCTCCCTCTACTGTCACCTCATGAGTTTAAACTCTCAGTCGCCACTCCTCAGCTCTCACTTGATGCATGCCTGCTGCTATCACTTGACGACTTTCTTCATGGGAATTTTAATGGGGATGGGCTGGAGGAATTCACAGTCCCATCACCAGTCCAACAATGGAGGTTTTAGGTCTGAGCCTTGGAGCTCCAAGGCTCATTCGAGCCCTTGGCCTCCGAAGTCTTGGCCTCTCCCAGATTTTTATGCCATCCTCACACTCTATTTCGAGCTTCTACGGTCCTCCTTGCCCTCGACTTCCATCTTCTCTTCACAGTTTTTGCAGTGTCACTGTGTCTGGTTGGTCTTGCACTAGTCGAGAAACCAGTCTCACTTCCCCTTCATGTTCTTTTTTTGACTTCTGGAGGAACTTTATATGCCTCGTATCAGGGGAAAATCAAATAGGGGAGAGACTTGGTATGTGGCTAGAGGTAGAGCAGCGTGAGGGAGTGGATCTCCTCCAGAAACCGAGCTCGCACACACCTTGACACCCATTGTTGCGCCCACTCCTGCTTAGCCAACTCGAGACAATACCCTAGACCTCTCCCCGTTTTCGAATCCCTTTTCCTGTCGAATATAATGGTTCGATAGCCTAGGAAATTCCCTCGGCTTCGCTCCACCTCCTCCTTCCCCACCTCACGGCCCTCCACCTCCACCTTCTCCCCCTCGCCACCCTCCTCCTTCGCCTCCCCCAACCACCTCCACATCCCCCTTTCCTTCAACTCCTTTCTCTGACCGCCCCACCTCCTCCTCTGACTCTCCACCACCCCCTCCACTCTCCTCATAATGCTCCCGTTGTGCAAAAGGAGAAGCTCTCGAGGAGTCCCTGGAAGACCTCAAGCATGGAATACGGGACATCAAGACTGCAATTAACTTGCTGCAGAACAAGGAAATAGAGTGATGGCGCTACGTGGACCTCCTGATGACTTCCCTATAGGACCTCAGGTAGGCTATCACAGACAGAGATAAACCGGACAAAGACACCTTGCATTAGGCTCTCGCGGGGCAAAGTCTTGACCCTGGCATTGGATAATTTCCTCCGGTCTAGGTTTCTTTTTTTATGCTTTTATTTAATTTACTTCATAAGTTTTTGGCCATGTGAGACCACCTAGTTTTGGGAATTTTGGTCTTCGCAATTTTTGGTCTCAGTTTAGAATTCAGAAACTATGCCCTGCATGGCACTACAGATCCCCATCTTTCACTGCTCTTCAAGTTTTGCATGAATACTTTCAATTTTTAGGCCATGTGGCAACATTGGTTTCCCTTAATGGAAATGCTTCCACATTTGAAGATGCTAGATAGATAGTTGTAAACTTTTGGCTTCTCAGGATTTAATATAATTTCTAAATTACAAAAAAATAAATATGTAGAGGGGATTCAATGTCCACTGCAACTTTAGAGTGGGCCCAAAAATCGAGGAAATAAATGGGGTAAATCCCTCACAAGAAAAACCTTGTTTACAACAAGAGATTTAACTTGAAAATTTTGAATTATTCCAAATTCAGAATTACATTGTTCGCAATGGAAGGAAAATTGAAATCTAACTTGTTCTAGTTACCCTATGAGCACTCCCATGCTCTCTTTAAATACAAAAAATGGCCTTGGATTCACCCAAGGTTAATTTTTGAGAACCCACTACCCATGAAATTGTTTATGTATAATTTTGGAGGTTGTCCCATGCATTTATAGCTTCACCGATTTGTGGTTTCCTCTAGAAGATCTAAAATCAGCTGGAAATCATGCCATTCAACCTCAATGGGATGTGATCTTAGTTGGGGTACATTATCCATGAATTTATGTTCAATATGTAGCAACAAGTCTAAAGCTTTTTCATCTCTAATGGCCCAATGAGGATATAGTTCAATTTGAATCCTCTAGATCAACAGGAGATCAAATTTCTTGAGGTATTTATTATTTCTTCTAAGTGTTTGGTAGTCTTGATGGTGGTGAATGGAAAAAATATGTTAAAAATGTTAGCTTCCATCGATTTTTTCTAGAACCATGAACAAAGGGGATCACCTTTGTCTAGGTATATCAAATTTCTAACACATAGCCTTTGGGGATCTCATTAGACTTCATATGCAAAAATCATCAAAACCATCAACAACAATATAAGATCAAGAATATGCAACATTTCATATTGAATTAAGTAAATCATATATAATCAAATAAACATAAGTAATAATGTTTGAATCGGTCATAACAGAGAATGAATGTTTCTCATGAAGATCTTGGCTTCGGGGAAAAGATATATCAAATGTGAACGTAGAATGGGCCAAATTATAGACAAATTGGAGACCTGTCAAAATTTTTCTCAAGGAGGGTATTGATCCATTTAGGAAAAAACAAAGACAATTATCCCCTACTATGCCCTCTTGTTCAAAACTAAATCAAGAAGTTGTTTTCTACCAAGATCATCATCCTTGTAAGGTATTCTACTCAGGTGGCTAATCTAGTGCATATAAAGAAGAAAAATGGACAGATAAGGCTATATGTGGATTTGAAAATTTTGAATGAGGATTATATCAAGGATAACTACACTCTACCTTAGATGGATATGATGTGGTATGAAATGATCTCAATGTTAGATAATTTTTCTAGATATAATCAAGTTAGGGTAGACCCAAAATATTTTCTAAAGACAATTTTCACAACTTTATGGGTTACATTTGCAGTCATAATGCCATTTGGATTGATGAATGTAGGAAAACAATTCTAGAGGGATATGGACTATGCCGTTGTAGACATCAATGATACATTTATAGTATATATATTTATGATATGAGTTTCTAATCCAAGGGACCAACACATCACCTAGATCATTTGAAGTATATTTTTGAGAGATATGGGAAGTTTGTTATCTCCTTCAACCCAAAGTAGTATTTTTTGGGAATATTGGAAGGAAAACTTATAGGTCATACTATCTTTTCCAAGGGAGTGAATATTTATCCTAGAAGGGTTACTATTCTACTTCTCAAGAAGACGAATGAAATTCAATCATTGTTGGGAAAATAAACTTCCTTCGAGTGTTTATCCCAAATTTTGTATCACTTGGAAATCACATGACTGATATGATAAAGAAAGATAGTGAGAGATAGTCATAATCAAGAATCACTCCTAGAATTTAAAAAGGATGATATCTATTGGATCATCATATAATTTGTCATCTATCTTGGTATTTTTTGGGTGGAATAAATTGGAGGAATTGACTTTTAGGGCCATTTTAGGGGTAGGTCCTAGTTTGGAAAATTGGGGTCTATAACCTTCCAAAGCCATTTTGAGGCATTAAATGGAATTTTATGGGTTCATAGAGTCTAAAAATTACACACACAGACACACAAACACATAGCCTCAATGTTGATCTATACATCTATGCCTTTCCAACAGTGTGTAAATCACCTCAATCAAATCTTGTATGCAAACGTTATGCCTCCCGCAAGTTGACCTACCTTATTAACCACCACAATATGAGTGGATGCCACATCAACCCCAATTATTCACAGATATGGGGGTATCCACCTGTGGAATTTCAAGAATATTCTAGAAGTCCCAAACCTTATCACTAATTGAGGGTTGAGGAATTCAAAAACCTAACCCTAGACATCTATTGGGCTATGTTAAATACTAGGCCACTAGGAGGAGAAGGGGTTCCATTCTTTTGTATTGTACTTGTTCCATAGTTGAGAAGAGCATCTAGGAGTGGTATTTTGGAGATCATAACAGAGGAGGTAGGATATTTCTAGTAGCTATTCAGGTTATAGTGTCAAAGGAAACTCCATAGTGAGTTCTCCTTTATTTGTACTTTATGTTCATAAATAAAGAAAAAAGAGCAGAGCATAGGCCCCACCTTATAGATGGGTTTTCTACCATATTGGATTTCCCAAGATATATCTTGTGTTATATTGTGTGGATGGTGCGTATATTTGCTTTTTCTTTCATTTTAGTATTCAATTACTCATTTGGGATCTAAGGAATTAAATTACATAATTTAGGATTTTAGAATAGTATAAGATCCGTTGTGATGAACTATTCCATTGGAATATCCACGATAGTTTATAAACCAAAGGCCTTGAGAGAACTCTTATTTTTCCCAATCCATATCTGACCAAGGGGTTTATGATCTTCCCTTTTTGATTCGAGAACACTATAGATATAGTATTGCTATATAAAAATGATGGAGGTAACAAATAGCCTACAACATACTTTAACAAGGACCTTAGGGATGCCGAGTTGAACTTCAACATCAGGGAGAAGTAGGCCTATGGCCTAGTTAAGGATATGAATTCTTTAAAGGAATATATGTTGCAAGTTTAGATAGTTTCCTATGAACCCCCCATATTTCAATAAAAGGCATGCTATACCGGCTATATGCAGATGGTAGAAGGCGGAAATGGATCACCAAAATTCAAGGATATGATATGATAATAATGCCTAATAACACGATTAAATGATGGGGGTTGGAAAAGGTGATGGTTGAGGGAAAGTTTCAAGTAGTATGCACAAACACTATGGAAAGATTCATAATAGGTATTACCCACAAGGAGGAGGCGGAGAATCACATCAAACCTTTCTACTATCATTCCCCTTGGTACTATGATATAGCCAATTTTTTGATCACATAAAAAATCCTTCAATGGATGTGTTGGGCCCTCTGTTTTTGAAGACTGTCGAATTTTACAGAACTATTAAAGTTTTGTGGAACAATATAGCATATCAGCGAGAGATCTAAGCCGTAGAAATCTAACCACTAGTATGCTAGTAAGGAAAACAATCATGCACGAGCTGGAAGAGTAGTGGAAAGAGATAGAACCTTCGAGTGCATGCAAAAAGGAAGAAAAATAAAAAAATTATAACAATGGAATCAAGAAGCAGCCAAGAAAACAATAAAAATCGAGAATTATATAATGGGAAATGGTTTCTTAGTTGTGAGTTAGCTGAAAAATGATTATGTGCTATAAGACTATTGTTGATGTAATCCTTGTCCTTCTTTTATCTGTAAAAATCTATCTCCATTATTGCTTCTAGTGTGATAAGCTGTTGTGAAGAGTTTTTGGGACAATTGTTCATTGGAGCATGAAGTGCATTGTATAAGTTATGATCAACTCCTTGTACTCGTGGGATTGTGAAATTTGAGACATTGATAATATGAAGGATCTTTTGGGCCCTAAAACTTTGGTTTTGATGTTTATGACTCTGTAATTTCTCCTTTGCACAAGTTATTTTGTACTGTGTATTTGATATTCTGTATTTACTTCCAAGTATCTCTTCATGTATAGACTTGTTTTTATACTGCGCAACATGGATTATCCAATGCATAAACTGGTCTAGACTTATAATAATATAATGTTTCTTCATTCAGGGATGGATCTGTATTTAATTTAATTAGATCTGATGGTGTGTCCTCACTAACTCAGATTATCACACATAAGTCTCAGTTGCTCTTTGGGTGAGACCTCCTTCCCCTGAGGAAGGTTGAATATGCTAGCGCTACTAGACTACAATGGTATATTTGTTGGTAACCTCCAAGAACCACAGTCTCCAATTTTACACCAAAAAATGGTTTTGTTTCCAAGATTGGATTTTAAGTGAGACTTTAGAGGATGCAACATCACATCTTTAAGTATAATGTTGAGAATTGGTGGGAAAGAAGGTATGACGAGTTTATCTTTCAAGAAGCTGAGCTACACCATAAAAGTTTGAGGGTTGTGAAGGACACTGTATTTTATTTTGAACCTACAAGTGACCGATATGAAATATTTTGGATCCAATTTTCAGAAGAGGTCTTTCATTGGATCGATCGGTTGCAATAAGCGCCATAATTTAAAGATCAAATCAAGAGAATATTTAATTGGATTGTTGAGCAGCTAGTATCTCTGCATAAGTTGGATCATCAGATTTGTAGAGCTATGGATTTTTGGGTACAAACTACCTTGAAGGGATATATTATTGAATTTGCTATAGAGAATCACCACTCTTTCTCCAAGGAAGAAGCAATGTTTTACTCCAGATCCTGAGGAATATTGCTGTGAGAAATGTCTTTGTGGATCAATATTTTTCTAGAAGAAGAGGGAGTGTTGTTGATTCCTTAGGTTAAAATGGCATCGTAAAACCCGTGTGCATGAGGGGTGGGTGATTGAGGTGAGGTTTCATGAGTTAGGATATAGAATTTAATGAGGTATGGGGGGTCATCATGAAAAGATCTCCAAAGACGAACATGCTTAGAAAAGGGTTGCGGTGATCGAAAAGAGGTGGTGAAAACATATGCAAAATTTGATGAAGTGGATTGATCAAAGAGGGAAGGAGATTGGCTTCGACAATAGTGATATAAGAGAGTTAGAGAATTTGAGGGAGTTGCAGACACGTGGAAGGATGGATAGATGATGGTTGAGGGAGAAGTTTGGAGAGAAATTTGAAATTTTTGGAGATGGTAGACGAGGTGAATAAAATTTGAAAGAAATAATCAAGATAGGTGTCACCCCCAAGGAAAAAGACTCAATTGTAACCTATGAAGAAGTTGTGGGAGGATCATATCTTGCAGTGCCCGAAGAGGTGAATTACCTTATAGGACCTGATATGATATGGCCTCCTAATGTAACCCCCCAGGTTAAAGAATATCATCCCAAAGGAATAGGGACAAGCCTTGGATCACCTATTCCCTTAGTGAAATCTACAAATCTAGTAAGTTCTACACTGAATTCTCCCATAATTTCTTTTGTTTCTAATCATTCTAGTACAACGAATTCAAGTGGTAGCAGTAGAAGTAGTGTGGAAAGTTCTTTATTTATATCACAACCAGGACCCTTATGATTTATTTTGATAGGATCCCCAAGTTCTCCGATGGAAACTCAACATGTAGGATCCCTCACCTAATACCCAAAATTTTGGGGTAAAGGGGATGAGGATGTTGAAGAACATTAGTTCATTTGCAAGGCCATCTGGAGGTCTCGTGGAGCTTTGGATGCTAATAAAATAGTCAAGTTTCAGACCACCTGTTAGTCCCTAAAGTTGCACTCGACTGCTAAGGGAAAGCTAGGGCATCATTGATTTATTGCATTGGTTCTTATAGATAAAAATGTGTTTGGGTTTTTGAAATAATGTAGATGACGAGAGAAAAATAAGAGAAATAAGCTAATGCAGATCAATTAAAACACCATTGGGCATGGAGTCAAGTAAACACCCTATTGATCGGAGGTAATCAAATTGTTTATCAGATAAGACATTTATATGTAAATGGGTAGACGAATATGGAATAAACGAAAAGCAGAACACCTCATCAAACCAATATTCTCTTTGTCAAATGGATGCAATGGTACTTGAAACAAAACACACAGATGATAGGCAGTCACAGAAAAATATTTACCGCTTGGGAATATATCATCCATAAGTAGCCATTGATTCTCAATGTTTGTAATTCATTCAAGTAGGAAGAAAGACATAATGTAAAACAGGGAAAAAGGAAAAACAATGTTTAGACAGGAAGATCACAATCTGATAAACCAAATGTCATATATCTCCAATGTCAAAAGTGATTCCTAAACACAATGCCTCCAGGCTTCTAATAACTCCGATGGATGCTATTTCATCGATATCTTATTAGCCTTCTCCTCACAGGCCTCCTCCCATCCCCTCTCGGGTCCTCCTGTCATCTCCATATGAATGATAGAATATATATAACTATAGATAGATAAACTATCACTAATTTCTCTCCAACAAACTTGATACTACACACTTAAAATAAAAACAATAAATATGCAATAGGCTGCCAGATATTCTTGAATGCTGGAATCAGTTGTAAAGAATTGCTACTTGTAATCCATCTGTTATTCATACTTAATCACTTGATAACTCACTCCCTTGGATTTTGGAACTACTTGTTGATTTGTTGATCTTGTGTTACTTCAAAATCTGGAAGACGGTCCACCTATAAATGCTCCCTTGAATTCCAGATGTTTTATTTGGCTTATTCCTTATCACAGGTAGACCATTTTCATTGATCTTCACAACGAGGTCTTTCCTCTCATCAAATCCATCCTTGATATGGGCCAACAACTAGTCATCAATAGGTAGCTTGAGATCATCTTTAGTCTGTCTAGATTTAGTCAGCAGGCTAACAAAACCATCCTCAGAAATTAATTAGTTGATAATTAGTATGAGTAACATGAGGGAAATTGCAGTTGTGTAAATGACCCCATTTGTTGTGAACTAGACGGAGGGGGTTCTCGATCATGTTTCTGTATCTTTCCTTCAACTTCTTGCAGCTTCATTGCATTTCAGGGTTTCATAGTGCCTCTTCAATGATGGAAATCTCGACATCTTCATCCTTGGGTAAGGAAACCCAAGGCTTTGTGCCTTTTCCAGTCTTGAACACATTACCCTGTTGGGTCACAAACTCCTGACTAGTAGCATATTGCACATGAAAAATATCAGAGCTATGCTTATGATTTTCTTTGCACTTAATGATTCCAAATGACCTCTATTGCACCTCCGGTAACCATTACAACATTACCAACATCAAACTTAATCATGTGTCCATCATAAACATTGAGGTAAGGGATACCCTTATCTCTAAATTGCACAAAATAAAAATTTTCAAAGTTTGTACTTTCCTTCTTCATCCTTGATTGAATGCAAATGGAAATGGCCCTTCGCATCATAAAGAAGCCTCATTTGATTTTGCAATAGATCGAACATCCATAAACCCTGAAAGCTACCTCCTAATGGCCTTGTATGGACATATGTATTTAGCGCTTGATTTTCCCTGTGGTCTTGACTCATGCCTTTGACTTGAGATTTGGCATATGTTGGTGTTTTGTGAATGCGAATTTGGACTGTTGGTTATCGATAACTGGGAGTATCAAATTCACCAACGTTCTTCTACTCTGTCTTTCAACAACGACCCTTGCACCCGGGCATTCAGCTAGCCAGTTCCCACTCCAAACAAAGGGCATTCCAGATTTTGTTGAATGGTGTTTAATTTTAATCCTCTAACTGCCATCTTGAAACCCTCTCGACACCTGGATTTGTCCCTTTACGCTTGGGTCTTCATTACTGAGCTGCCCATCAATGTTTGTTTTTTTCTTGGCACCTGTACAAATTATATCTTATACCGGGGCATTTATCTAACACTTGGGCTGAGGCATATTCAATTTACTTGTGGCACTCGATTCCTTTACTATCTAATACCTGGTTGAAAATATCTTGGTCACTAAGCTCCAAGTTTCTCTTTGATATTTGAACAACAATAATATTTGTTGTGGATTTTTCTCGTGACTTTGCATCACGACCTGATGCCTTCAAGCTGTCAGACGATTCAAAACCCAACTATACTTACCATATAATAGATGCACACTTATTTTCTACCTTCAAATCAAGCATTTGACAATTATATGGATTTACGATTGGCATGTGGTTTTGGCTTGAGTTCAATGCATTTGCTCTGACTTGATGTGTCGATCTGAGGATCAAATTGTATATTAACTTATAGATGCTAACCCATGGTTGTATATTACAGATGCACTGGCTCTGGAGATTGGCTCTTAGGCCAATATTTTTGCCAGAATGAACATGAAAACAGACTAAGATTTTCCCAATGTTAACTCTTGGCTATATCCGATGCATGTGCTGCTGGAATAACACTTCTCGGTGCTACGGGAATAACCCTATTCCCACAACAAGGAAAAATTGAAATGTTTAATATATAGATACTAACACCACCTTGAGAGGCCATGCTTTAAAATGGTATATGAAATCCATTGAACCAGAAAATCCTCAAGGACAAGATTTCACTGTTGCTCAAGTCAAACAATGATTCATAGCAGAATTCCATTTACCCCAGTGAGAACAACAAGTACTCTCTGAGTTGTGGGATCTAAAACAAAGGGATGGTGAGTCTTCCTGGGAGTATAACCAACGATTTAAAAATGTGATAGGTAAATTAGCAAACCCCATGCACGAAGACCACTAGCAAGAATGGTTTATACAGGGGTTATTATCACTAAATCAGATAACATTAACCCAACAATGAATAACTACATTAGGGGAAGCCTTAGAACATGTAATGCAAATTGAATCTCTTGAGGGTTATGATACCAAATGAAGACACTCATATTGCATAGTTGCAAGGCTATATTTTGGTGCTAAACGAAAAGATTCAAGAGTTGACCCTCTCTAGAGCAGGTCAATTGTAGGTATGGTGTACCGAATGATATACCAAGGGTTATACAACGACATAATTTCCTAGACTGAGGGGAACATGACCCTCTCAACACTCAATGGTGCCTCCACTAGTAGGAATATTGGGAGGGGTTGTGCAAGTTGTCGCTACAATGCCATATCATGGCCCTATACAATACCATTCTTTCCTAAATCATCAAGGAGGCCATAGTGGAGAATATTGTGAAATCTTTTGAATCCATGGTCACTCCCCTTGGCATTGTACAATCCTACAAAAGTATTTAAATGTTCCAAATACGGTATACATGAATTATGTGGGTCACCCACTCATGCCACTAAGTAGTGTCGCGCCTTGAATGCTCTTGAAAACATGTTTTATAGATAATCATCTAGGGTTGATGAAGTTCCTACAGGGTTTGGAGGAGGATGAAAAGGTGGGGGAGGTTTTTCAAGGAAGCCAAAACAATGAGAGAGGACCAACTTGTTGTTACAATTGCGATGAACAAGGAAATCTTGCTAGAGATTGTCCTCTTCCAAGAAAACCATGGTGTGCCCATTGTAGAAACAACACCTATGCCATCGAAGATTGCCCTGAGTTGATCGCAAAGTGGGAATATCGAGAGAGGCAATGAGGCAACAATTTGATTAATTTTGAGCCTCGACCTGTCACTGAAGAAAAGGTACCCAATATTAATATTATTACTAGACGAGGAACAAGGACTGGTGTCGATGTTGACCACTCGAATCAAAGTAAAATCTGCAAGGTAGTACTAGAATATGTTAAATATGAAGCCATTGTACATACACTAGTCTTTAAGGATGTTGTGGAGATGTTCTGATGGATTTCTAATCTCGTAGCATCAATGGTTGCAGAAACAATATTTGCACTACAATTCAACTATGTGGAAGATTCGATTGCATAGAGGGATTCTTTGACGAGGCCCCTGAAGACTATTGAATTGTGGCTCTAATTATTTCTAACATTTTGGATGAAGAACAACTCACCAAGGAGTTGAAGAACATGTTAAAGGGGACTGTGGAGGTTGAAAGGAGCCCAAAGGAAATGATTGTGATTAATCTTCTAGAGATATATACATGTATAATACAAAGGACGAAGAAGATATCTTGAAGAGAATTTAGACTAAATTCCCATATCGACGACTACAAAATTAAAGATGTTATGCTATATTTGGGATCTGATGTTAACATAATACCAAAGAAAAATTGGGAAGCCATGGGTAAGCCCAAGATTATTTATTCACCTATTCAATTGTGCATGACCAATCAATATTGTATATATCTTGTTGGGAGGCTGCAAAATGTTGAAGTAGATTTAGTTACAGTAAATACAATGGAATATTTTGAATTCATATAAATCATGGGGGAAAAGGACCCATACCCAACTATATTAGGCTTCGACTGGGCTTATGACAATTTCACTGTCATAGACCTTAAGAAGGAAATCATGACTTTTGAAGCAAATGGTATGAAAGTAACCAAACTACTAGACCCTTACCAAGGTCCTTTATACACGGATCCAGTCGAGGAAAATATGGAAGAAGATTCCTTGGATAACCTCTACACTCTGACTATAGGGAATCACGAAGACTATATTAATCTTATCATAGACGGATCAATAGGTTGGAAGAGTATTCAATCTGTAGGTGAATATTCATAGGTTGCTTTTGACAACTAGAAATAGGGAATATATGAGAAATTCTCATGGCGTTGCATGATTATTAGAGCTTCTAGGTGGATTGGTTCAGAGGTTAGAGAACACCTTGTTTATGATGGAAATTCATATTTATGTAGCTTTCTTTTTGAGCTGGAGGATAAAGTTGCACCCGAGCAAAGAATTCATTTACTTGATGTTTCTTTAAGATCATATTCAAATAGATGGCGGGCCACCCAAAAGGGTACTTCATCTTCTCGAGACAAAGAAAATCATTCCATCCAACATCAATTTATCCCCCCTTCACAAGTTGCTCAGCCGAATCTGAAAAAGGAACCAAAGAGTTAGACCTCAACTTTGGTAGCATATGATGGGTTTTCTAATCCATGGGAGCATGTTGCACATCATTGCATTAAGATATGGGAAGTTGTGCTACTTCCTTCCCAATTTTGGGTACATCATTTTATTCATTCTTTGGGACAAATTCCAACTTCTTTTTATGTACATGAGGAGGCTTGATGGCACGCTTCTTGCTGGGAAATCCTTAAAAGACAGCTCTTCCAAGACTTTTTATTCTCATGTAAGTCATTTGAAATCACTCTAGATTTTTAATAGATTAAGAAAAAGATTTTTACTGATGAATTTAAGCCTATACATCCTCCCACCATCTTTCCTAAACATTAATACCTCCTTCATCATAGCCTTTACCCATCCCCTGCACAAATACCTCTGACTCTTAGTAAAATTGATGAAGACCTAAGAGACCCCAAAGGCCTAGAAGATCTTAGGAATTTGACATTTAAAGAGTCAGAAGGCACTAGAGCTATGCATGACACTATTTCGGATAATGTTAGTAGTTCCTATACCAAACCTCTAAAGTTGTGGAAAGTAAATATAGGGACTGACGACCACCCTAATCTGGCATCCATTGGAGACTACTAGGATGAGAAAACTGTGAGAGAGATACGGGTTCTGCTGTAGGAATATGAGGACCTATTCACTACAATATTTTCAGAACTAAAAGGTATTAGGGGAGATTTAGGGGAGATGAAGATAGAGTTAAATCATAACTCAAGCCCAGTTAAACACATGACATATCATTTCAACCCCAGAGTTAAAGAGAAAGTGAAGAAGGAGATTGATAGGATGTTGGCAGCTGGGTTGATTTTCCCTGTTGATATGGTTGAGTGGATCAGTCCTATCGTAATCCAAATCAAGAAAGGTACGAAGGATATATGATTTTCTGTGGAATATGGAATCCTAAACATTTCTTGTGTACATGACCCCTTTCTTACCCCCTTTAGCGATGAGGTACTAGATCAAGTAGCGGGAAACAAAGTGTATTCCTTTACAGATGGGTTTTATGGATACCACCAAGTTCAAATTACCGAAGAAGACAAGAAAAATACTACCTTCATGACCGAGTGGGGATCATTTTCCTATAATGTTATGCCTTTTTGGCTCAAGAATGCCCCAATTTGGTTCTCTCAGATAGTTATTGCAGCATTCCACAACTTCATTCATAAGTTTCTCTGGGTATACCTAGATGAATGGAATGTGTAAAAATTACTTAAGGAACACATTGGGATATTATGACTAATGTTGGATTGTTGTAGACAACTACAGATTTCCCTTAATCTAAGAAACTGTATTTTTTTTGTACCCTTTGGGAATACACTAATACATACAATTTGTAGGGAAGGAGTGCTAGTTGATCCTGTGAAAGTTGCAGTAATTCTCAATATGCCTCCTCCTACCACTATCAAAATAGTTGAGGACTACTTTGGGCCATACTACATACTATCGTAGGTTTAACAACACCTTTGGAACAACTACTAAATAAATACAAATATTTTCGTTGGACTCAAGACTATGATAAAGCGTTCAACCTACTCAAACAAAAGTTGAGTACTGCACCAATTTTAACTTATCCTAACTTGAAAATTGATTTCCATGTACACATTGATGCCTATGTAATTGCATTGGGAACTATCTTGGCACAACCAGGGGAAGTAAATATCGATCATCTTGTCTACTTTGCTAAAAAATATCTTTCCCAGGATGACAACAACTACACTACAACTGAAAGGGAAGGTTTAGAAATGGTTTATGCTTTACAAAATTTTAGACATTATTTGTTAGGAAATCATTTTAACTTTTTTACTGATCACTCTTATTTGTAGTATTTGGTTAACAAACCTATGTTAGAAGGTCGAATTTGCATATGGAATTTTTTATTTTAGGAGTTTTATTTTGAGGTCATTTTCAATCTTGGTAAACTAAATGTGGGGTCAGATAAATTTTCTAGAATAGAGTTGAGAGAAAGTGGCAGAGTTGTAGACGATCATCACCTTGATGCAGATCTTTTCCATATTGAGGCTATTCCTGATTATGTTCCAGACATTGCATTATTTTTAACCATTGGAACTATGTTGGAGGGCTATTGTTGTAATGTACTCAACCACCCATAGACTGGCCATGCTACCTCAAAAAATCACTTCAAAAAATATTTTTAATTATGATAATAATTAATTTGAAAATAAGCATGAAATAATCACATGCATTAATCAAGATCCATGCTACAACATAAAATAAATAAACAATGTGTCATGCACAACAAATAACTAGCAAGCATGCACACAAAAATACATCTCAAAGATAATTAAATACACAACAGAATATACATTATTCATAAACCACAGAGAGCATTTATCTTTGCAAGTAAACATTCACCAACTAGCTGCAGATCAAGGACGTTCCTCCAAACCATAGAAATTGTTGTTCATTTACTCTCAATAGCAGGTCGCCTCCTAGCCAGGGCTATGAATCCACAAGGATGGGTCCTAGGAAAAATATAAAACACACAATAGTTGGTAACTAGCTCTCAGTTTTCCCAACCACACAACAAATCCTAATCTCCATCTCTCTTTCCCCTTCAACCTGTACAACCCAAATAAATGAACACATTTCTCTGCCATGCAGTCCCTCAGGATGTTCCATTTCTCTCTAAGGCTCTAGTGTTATTGGTTAGGGGATATCCCTGCTGGACACTTCAAGGATTCTCAATTGTGGAAAGCTCTTTTTGAACTGCCATCAATCTCATGCACTAAGGCATCCATTCCCTCATGGGATGATCAATAATTTATTACATCCATCTAGCAATGGCTCTCCTCTTTCAACCATTCGTTTCCATGCTCAGACCAAGATCATATGAATTAGAAATAATGAGGCACCAAAAAAATGAAAGAATGAGAAGTGTGTAAGAGTGAATGGAAATGAACAAGTGAACCCCCAAAACAACCCACAAGGGATGTTTATAATTACAGGAAAATAAGAACCACATGACCTTCCTCCCAAGAAGCTCATGTAACCACTTTTCCCAATTAAAACCAATATGGGTAAATACAATATAATAAAAAGAGTTATCCCCTTTAGCCTCTTCTCTCGTGGAATCATATCCCCCTATCTCTTGTCCTTGTTTGTATTGCAACCAATAGTGTATTTTACTAATATATATAGATGTATTACATTTCCTAGGAACCTTTTCCCTTTTCCAACTTTATCAGATTACCAACCTAAGTCACATTTACATAATACATTATAGCTCATAGGGATTAAAACTAGGGGTGTTACATCCCCCTCCCCTTATTTTGGCATTGTCCTCAGTGCACAACACCATATCGGTGTTCTTAACATTACAACACTAGGCTCACAAGCCTTTAATCAACACATGCAGTCCAACCAATTGCTAATATACATAGGTACTTTGTCCTAAAATAAAACATGCATACATAGGCAATTCGACTCAAAACATATATAATGATCTTAAAAATTTATGTTTCTCATAGAAGTTCCAATCAACAAGCTTTCCTTCCCTATAATCCTACACAACCCAAAGAAATGAACCCCTTTATATACCATGCAGTCCCTCAGGTTGTTCCACTTATCTCTAGGGCTTCAGTGCACTTGGCTATGAAGTTTCAGAGTTGCGGCTCCAATAACTCCAGCTGCAACAAGTCCATTGGAATTTATTCATTCTATGCCTTCATCATTGAGCTTGATTTCCTTCTAGTTTTGTTTTTCCCGATATTTGAGCTTCCATATCCAACATATGATCTGTATTATACACATACAATCATCATGATATATCATTATAACAATTTTCAATCATTAATGCATGAACCCATCATTCTCTACACATGCATTATTAGTCAATATTTAATTTCTTCTATCCGTCAATATTTTTATCACTCTGATCCCCTGACAGAGATTTTCCATATTTTATCATTATGCAACTACTTTAACCTGCAACTTTTCTTGTTGCAATGTCTAACAGCTCCATAAGTGTTTTCAACTTCATGAGTTAGTAATACTCACATCATTTTAGATGTCAGCAATACCATTTCTATGTTATATAATATATACATGCATTCACCAAAATGCATTCAATAATTCTTGTAATACCGCTTGTAACATTTTCAAGAGCTCCAAAAATTGATCTCAACATTGTAACAAACAACAATTTAATCACCTTCAGCTAGGATTCATATTAAATATAATGAAACTATCCATCATTATGTATTTTTAGCACCACAGGATTTTCATAATGAAACAATTAATTACTAAATAAAATAATAATCAATGTGACAATACCCATGACCATATTTACACAATGCATCCCTGCATTGACTACATAATACCATATAACTATGTCATGCATTCACTAAGGTTAGTTGGAAGGTCTGGCCAA
>JASDQU010099737.1:510878-533597 GCA_032191745.1 Picea mariana
ACCATGCAGTCCCTCAGGTTGTTCCACTTATCTCTAGGGCTTCAGTGCACTTGGCTATGAAGTTTCAGAGTTGCGGCTCCAATAACTCCAGCTGCAACAAGTCCATTGGAATTTATTCATTCTATGCCTTCATCATTGAGCTTGATTTCCTTCTAGTTTTGTTTTTCCCGATATTTGAGCTTCCATATCCAACATATGATCTGTATTATACACATACAATCATCATGATATATCATTATAACAATTTTCAATCATTAATGCATGAACCCATCATTCTCTACACATGCATTATTAGTCAATATTTAATTTCTTCTATCCGTCAATATTTTTATCACTCTGATCCCCTGACAGAGATTTTCCATATTTTATCATTATGCAACTACTTTAACCTGCAACTTTTCTTGTTGCAATGTCTAACAGCTCCATAAGTGTTTTCAACTTCATGAGTTAGTAATACTCACATCATTTTAGATGTCAGCAATACCATTTCTATGTTATATAATATATACATGCATTCACCAAAATGCATTCAATAATTCTTGTAATACCGCTTGTAACATTTTCAAGAGCTCCAAAAATTGATCTCAACATTGTAACAAACAACAATTTAATCACCTTCAGCTAGGATTCATATTAAATATAATGAAACTATCCATCATTATGTATTTTTAGCACCACAGGATTTTCATAATGAAACAATTAATTACTAAATAAAATAATAATCAATGTGACAATACCCATGACCATATTTACACAATGCATCCCTGCATTGACTACATAATACCATATAACTATGTCATGCATTCACTAAGGTTAGTTGGAAGGTCTGGCCAATGCCTCAACACATCATCCAAAAACTTCCTACTTCTTTCCTGACTATTTGGATACCTTCCTTTTCAACCCAAACACAACACCAAGAATATAATTCTTAAGTTCTCTTGAGTGTTGAAAAAGAGGTTGTAGTCCAAACATCAACTATACAGTAGATACCACTGAGCACTCACATAGATCTATAGCCATTCCATATCCAACCATCTCATGGTCTCACACATGACTAACTCTATGGATATCAAGAGTATGCCTCCTGACTTGACTTGGTTATGATCTCATAACCAATCATAAAAAAATATGCAACTAAATTTTATCTAAATGCATTCTAACATCAAGAACATTTATATACTCTAGGCCTTTGGCCATTACATACCAATTTCAATATTGAAAAATTAATTGAGGGAATTATTACATCAATTCCTTTCAACATCTATGCATCAAAAGAAACTAAATGCATATATGTATGGTTGTTATCAACCTACTTGATGCTATCTAATCAGCTGGTATTTGTAAAATCTCACAAGCTTTCTCTTCCATCCTTTAGATTACCATTCCTACCACCCTCATGGGTCTTCGCATAGATGGAATTCATATGTGGTAGAAGCATCCACCTCTTCAACCATGCTATATCATTTTTCCTAAATATATAATCCATAATCCATAATTAGTCATACTCAATTACTATGGCATCATTATTGCATGTATATAACAAAAAACTATTCTAAGTCCTCAAGCATGCCATATGAATATCCAAGCATGTTCACATGCACAATGCAAATCTATATGCACCAAGCATTCACTATCAACATGCCTACTAATGCATATGCATTCTAACTTCATGGTACGTGTCATGTAGTCTAGTGCATTTGTGTTTCAATTCACTTGTTTGTTTGCTTATTTATGTTGTATTTGGTTGTCCTTGAATTTATTCAGATCCTTGTTGGCTTGTGTGCTCTTATTCTACTCATCTGCAAGTTATTGTTCCCTAGTCAGAACCCTTTCTAGCCAAGTTTCACTTGGCCATTATGCAATCCAACCAATGCGTTCTATTCGCAACATCTTCTCTTAGTAAGTCATATCCAAACTTTACCTTTATGAAACATTCCAACACATTGGATTAAGGTAGCTCACAACATTCCATCACTCTACTATCACAACATCCTTGAATCAAATACTATTAATCCTAGTTTTCCATTAGATTACTTTATTTAATATTTCCTTGTGAAACCATACCTTTCACACTTAATACCACCCCCAAAGGAAGTCTATTTTCATTCAGTGGTACTTTTCAAGTGAAAGAGAATTTATTATTCTATCTCCAATTTCTCTTCATTGGCATTGTGATTCCACTATGAACTATGATATCAAAAGTGGCTTTCTTGATATGAGTACTTTTATGAAATTACTTAAGTCATATCTAACAAATCCTTCCCTTGAAATCCTATGCTTGACACATATATATTATTCACACACAACCTCTTAAGCCCTTCGTTTTCTTTCACATCAAGCTTGGAGTTGTCTACACATCTCTACCTTCAAGGCCGTGGAGTCTTACTTTTCCTTTCTATGACAATTAATGACATTATTAAACTTATAGATTCATTTCCTATGTGAGGATTCTTGATTTTGTTGTACCTGCAATGTATTCACACTCTGTAGCAACTAAATAATAATCCTTCTATTCTTCTCTTCTCGAGTTCTTTATCCACTTTTCATTACTTTCCCTGTAGCTCTTTATTGTCTCATACAACTTATGTAAGCTCTGTCATGCTTCCATGAATCTAATATATGATCCTATTCTTGAATTGATCTGATTATATCTCTAATTCTTCTAAATCTGCAAGCAACCATTTTGTTAGAATTATACATATTATAAACAATTTGTCAATTAATGCTACACATAACTTTTTTGCTCAATTTATGAAGATTTCTATCATAATTCTCCAATTTATATAATTCCATGTTATTCTCCTCTGAAACATATTTCCAACGACTATACTCTTGCCCCAATCCGATTTATGAGTTGAATGTTATGGATTCCTGAAAAAGCCACTATCACCCCTTTTTTGCATTTTCATTACTTTCCTTGTAGCTCTTTATTGCCTCATCCAACTTATGTAAGCTATGTCATACTTCCATGAATCTAATATATGATCCTATTCTTGAATTGATCTGATTATACCTCTAATTCTTCCAAATCTGCAAGCAACTATTTTGTTAGAATTATACATATTATAAAAAAATTGTCAATTAATGCTACAAACTTGTTTTGCTCAATTTATGAATATTTCTATCATAATTATCCAATTTATAATAATTACATGTTATTATCCTCTTAATCATATTTCCAACAACTGTACTCTTGCCCCTATCCGATTTATGAGTTGAATGTTATGGATTCCTGAAAAAGCCACTATCACCCCATTTTTGCATTTTCTCCAATGGTGTAAATTTATTGAAATGCCAACTTCATTCAACTGCAGAAGAAAATATGTCAGGAACTAGAGAAAACTTATATGAGGCGTAAATAATAAAAATTACAAGGAATTCACAACAACTTTCATATTTTCAATATGATTCTTCAGTCAAAAACAAAAACAATCTGGAAATGACAACTTTTCCCTTTTCCACCTCTTTTTCCAGACTAGAAATTTTTAACAAAACTAGTTATTTCTCAATTTGTGCATTTCTGAATTTTTTTGAATACACCAAATTAGTTCTTATTGATTAGTTTATAAAATTTCGATTAAATGAAAATTTTCATTTTTGCGATCTGGGGTCACTTTTCCTCCTCTGAAAATCTCAAAAATCCAAAAAATGTGGCCCGGAATAGTGGATTTTGGCCTATTTTAGCATCCCCAGTCCAATCCCCTTAGGATTTATTCAGTTCCTTCATGTGTTATTTTTGTGACTTATTTTTGGACACTCTCAATGAATTTTATCTTAATCTGGACCTTTTTCAGTGATCTGGACCCGTATCTTTAAAAACAACTATTTTGTCATTTTTGATAAATCCAAGCAGAAATGGACAATGACCCTCCCTGGAACTTTTGTAGACATCCTCTCTATGGAAAAAACCCATAAGTTTCATCCAAATCTGACTTAATTTTCTCCAGTTATGGCCAAAATAAGAAAATGGCTCTAGACTTGGTTATTTTTTTTTTTGGAATTGTGGAGTAGTTTTTCCTATGTGACAATCTGCACCGTTGATATTAATTTAAAATCAATATGGACTGTCCTTCGGAGGTGCCCATTCAAAGTGATAAATAATCGGGCTTAAATGGGACTCCGAAAAGAGGGTATCAAAGAATATTCCTGTTGGCCCTTGAATAAATAAGTGCTTGATATAGATAGATAGATGGATCTAATTATTCTTTGTGCTTATGATGAATATGGATGCTAGATCTGACATCGATGAATGTTCTTAGTGCTTGAATCTGTTAGATCTGATCCATTTATTTATGCTAAGTGCTTAGATACATTAGATCTAGGTGAATGTTGCGATGCTCTGTTTTATCTGCAAAGTAGATATTGGTTAAATAATAACGAACTGATGGTGCTAAGTGCTCTATTAAGTATTGTAATCATATATCTATGTCCTAGCTAAGTTTGCAGACACTTGAGTCCTGCAGCCACCCCTGCCTCTACCTCGGGTGAGACTTCATCTACTTCCCAGGTGTTGCTGAAAGGCCCGGTAGTTAGTGTTTTATTGGTGCATTGTTGTAGCGTTGAACCCTAGGTCTGCCCCTGTGCCAACAAATGGTTCTATTGCCGGGATGCAAAACTGTGATTGCTGGGAACTGAGGAAGAAGAAACTATGTTCAAAGATCCAACTTGAAATTGTGAAAGCTCTGTGCATAGATCTGTTTCTCTAGTGCGCAACACTCTACTTAGTTTGACAAGATTTGTGTTAAGGAAAAGAAGGCTGATCTGAAGAAAAGAGGTGAGATCTGAAAGCTTTGTGCTCTGAGAAAGGAAAAAGTGAAACTTTTTGATTAAAAGAGGTAAGATCTAAAAGCTTTGTGCTCTGATAAAGGTAAGAACATTGAAAAGTTCTAGATCTGAAAGCTTTGTGCTCTGATAAAGGTAACAACATTGAAAAGTTCTAGATCTGAAAGATTTGTGCTCTGTATAAGTAAGATAAGTGGGAATTTTTGTTTAAACAGTATGGATCTAGGTATATTTGATAGATTTTATCCTAGCTTGAAAACTAGGGTATCAATAGATGAAAGAAGATTTGATATGAGTAGATTTGATAATAATAGTGAAAAATATGTTATACCTATGCATAGAAAGAATGTTTGGACTAATAAGTGTATGCAGGACCCTAGAAAGAAATGTTTGCAGGTTAGCTACCATGATCCTAGTGCACAGTACAGGAAAGGTTGGGGATCATTTAAAAGAAAGAGAGGATTAACCCTATGTTATAGTTGCAAAAAACGGGGACATTTTGCTAAGGAATACCCTGGGAGAAGACCCAGTTGTCTTTGTTGCAAAGCTATGGACCATGAAGTATTGGATTGTCCTAGAATGATTACTAAGCTTGAAGAAATGAACATGAGACAAGAAAACCCTAAGGCAGATCTAAAATTTAAGATTCTGACAGAATCCTAGAAAGAATCAGAAAAGGTATTGCTATAGATGAAAGAAAACCTGAATGACCACTGACATGTTAGATTATCATAGATATTCAAAGAAAAAGAATTCCTTGAAGCAAGAATAAGAGACTTCAATATTGACTGTGTTATAGTTGAGGAAACACAGGTGAATATTATGACAAAGAGAACCTGGGAAGCTATAGGGAGGCCTGCTATGATTCCTTCATTAGTAGGAATAAGACTATTCAAAGGAAAGATGATAAATCTATGTGGAAAGCTCACCCGGATACCTATGAATGCCAATGGAACTTCGACAGAGGAAGATTTTGAGATTATTAGATTTATTGAGAAAGTGCCCCATTTCCCATGCTATTAGAAAAACATTGGATTGAAAGAAATCGGGCCAGAAGGCAAGAAGAAGAAGAAGAAGTTTTAGAACAATAGAAGCAAGACTTAAAAAAATTCATGACTAGAAGGATCACACACTTGATTGAAGAACAAAAGAACAAATTGAAGCTATTTAACACCATAGACCCAGATGTCAAACTTGCAAGAACACTAGAAGACCCATAGAATATTGAAGTACCCATTCCAGATAAAGAAGAAGGATCACCCTTGAATCTTAGGGAAGAATCTCAACAACGCGAAGTAACTCTGCCAAAAGAAGATAAGAATCAGAACGAAAAAGGCCTACCGAGATGAAGCTCACTGGGAAGAAGGCTAGAAAGTTAAGTAAGAAGAGTGCTAAGATTGACAAGTTGTAGAAGGTTCTAGAGGAAACCTCGCAGAAGAGAAATTTGGAAAATTGGAGCTTTGCTGGGATATCAGAACAACGACACATGGCACTTCGCCATGGTGAAGCAATATAGTCATTGGGTACATTATAACCATTAGACCAATGCTCTGAATGGGTAGAAAGGCATTTATAGACAAACAACTCACCATCTGACCGTTGGGATCTTGCCATAACAGACAGAACAAAGTTAATGAAGGCTTCATATCCGTTGCAAGCGACCCATTGCTGAGTTACCTATTTATCCCATCACACCATGCAACAAGAATTTTTTTTCCAACTGAGAGTTTGAGCCCACAGAATAAGTTGATTGTATACAATGATCATCATGCTCTTGCTCTCTATCCCATTACTGTATCTAAGTTACCTTCCAAACCCGAGATTGTTAACCCCGAGTGTGTATGTCAGATGAGTCGAGCGTTATAAAGAAAGTTGTTGAAGAAGTTATGATCGACCTCATGACTAAAAGAGTCATGTCGATGTATACAAGTGTACAAGCATCGTCGACGAAAGGACTTCCAGCCTCTCTGTCCACTGATCACGGAGCCGGACCATCCTGACCATCAGATGAAAAGCGAACCAAGCACAGGGATTATCTAGCGAATGCCAAATTGATCCTGACCATATTACCTGCCTATATACCACCTCTGAGTGGCRTAGTAAATCAAGACAGTGTGCCCAGGGATTTCAAATACACCTTGGTTATGGCGTACCTCCYGAAGGGGATACGCGTAGTTCGAGTAGATCAAGATAAAATTGCAACATTGAAGTTTAGCGAATTCAACCTTGGAGATCGCAAAGTGTATAACATGCTCTCYCCACATAAGTAATTGACCAGAACTAAGGGGAAGAATTCAAAKATAATCCCCCAGTCGTGGACTATGAACCTTGCACAGTCCACCCTCCTGAACTTCATGAAGATTCCCCACTTCGAAAGACACCAGGAGGTGAATGCATGTGTCAAGTTGTTGCTATCTTGTTACCATGGAGGCTATTTGTGKCTAAACCATCGTATAACATTTGATCCGACACTAATCAATCAGATCACAGGGTTGAGTATGCAAGGACTTGATCCTCAAGAGTTTTACCCCGGAAAAGCCATGGATCGCACTCTAGCACAGAAGATCAAGGACACTTATGGCGATATCGAGAAGGGCATGCGAGGATACAATGTAGCCTCTATCTAGAGTGGCACAGTGCACCTTGCCTATCAGTTGATTGCAGGGAAGTTAGTATGAAATAACCGACCCACCCAAGTCACCGGTTTTGTAGTCGACCTCGTAGGGAAGTGCACGGAAGGCCTTCAGATGAACTGGGCAAAGTACCTGGTGAATGAGTTGGAAATCGACTACAGAGAAGCACAGGATCAAATATATGAATTTCATTTCAGCTGGTTCTTGATCCTTATAGCTTTTATTGCCTAGGAAATGCCAGAAGGTACAACCTTCCCAGACATCGAGCCATTTGAACAATTGGCCGCAAAGTTCAGTACACTATGGTATTCAAGCGACATGAATAAATATTGGCAGCCAAATTTTGTTTTTCATACCTACTACAATCAGCTAAATACATCCATACAGTCTGAACCTTGCATGAATTCGAACACTTTGCACCGGTTCAGGCCTTTGATGAAGTTCAGCGCAGATCGAAATTTTATTTACATCACAACGCGCACCGACGAACGCAAGCAACAGCTTCAATCCTACTACAAGATGATAAAGGAGGACTCAGAGGAGATCACAAAGGATTGGTTGGAAAACCTCCATATTCTAGTGGACCCTGTGGAGATATATGACATCGACATCCCAAAAAATGCGCAGAATACACCCGGACTTCCTCATAGAAACCCTACAAGATGCTTCACTGCAAATAGCAGAGAAAAAAGAAGAAAATCAAGAGGAGATGTATGATCAAATTGAGACTAAACTTTGAGGGGTACAACAGGCCCTACAGTCTAGCCGTGCAGTCTCCACTGTGCTCGAAGAACCAGAATTGGGAGATGAGCCAGCTCAACTCTATCGCCTAGTCAATACAGTCGAATCTCGCCTTCGATGAGCACATGAAGAAACAACATAGGACACCCAAGATTTTACATGAGTACAAGGAATATGTGTCGATCAACACAGTGCTGCAAAACAAGAAAATATTTCTCTCCAAGTGAAGTTTGATGAAGAAAAATCATAGCTACAACAAGAAAAGGAACAGTTGCTCGCGGAGCAACTCGAAGTAAAAGAGGCAATCAACAGAGCACTTTTATCTATTAAAGTCTTATAAATCAAGGCAGAAGACCGAGTTACACAGTAGGTGAACCATCTCACAGAAGCCATCCAACAACTACAACAACACATAGCATATTTGGAACTACGCATTATACCTGAGACCCCACAAGATGTAAGAGACCAAAGAGAAGCAACCTCCCAGAGCACAGTTGAAAGGCTAAAGGCTCTTACCCTGGAATGTAAGCAACTCACTGATCGTAGTGCCCAAACCTATGAACAACTCACAGAGAACCCAGAACTAAAGGCATTGGAGTCACAGCTCCAAGAGGCGAAGTATCAAGCTGAAAAGATAGAGGTGCAGCTGAATTCCCTATCAATTGTGGAAAGAATGAAGCACTCCCAAGAACAACATACTTCACAACAAAACATCCATACTATCCAGAGCAGAGTTATGGAAGTAACTCAGAAGCTCCAACCCGTAGAAGACAAGGCCTATCAATTTTTTACAGAGGTAGAAGGCCAAGGAGCAGAGCTAGAGTAGGTTGTCACTACAGCTGAACAACGTCTAGAGGGACCTATCAGTGATGCAGTCATCCAAGAGTTCGTTGAATACGAGGTCATAGCACAACAACAAGTCGAAGCAGCTTGAGACAAGATCGAGGCATTTGAAGCAGAACTAGTTAGACCAAAGTGACTTGGGACGAGTCACAGGTGAGTGTTGGGGGCCTGCTGGCCCTTGACCAAGTTTTGGGAGAGCCTTGGTCAAGTTTGACCTATTTTGGGACTTCGACAGCCTGTCAAAGATGAAGCGCAAGATGAAGCAAAGATCGCATGATCCCGACCCCTTTTTGGGATTTGGGAATATGTAATGGGTATGGGATGTCGGCCCATGGGTTTACCCATGTTTAGGCCTATTTTGCAAAGTCTAAATAAGTAGTTAGGTGACATAAGTAAGGGGGCCAACAAGCTAAGTNCGCAAGACGAAGCAAAGATCGCATGATCCCGACCCCTTTTTGGGATTTGGGAATATGTAATGGGTATGGGATGTCGGCCCATGGGTTTACCCATGTTTAGGCCTATTTTGCAAAGTCTAAATAAGTAGTTAGGTGACATAAGTAAGGGGGCCAACAAGCTAAGTTCTAAGTGAAAGTATGATTTGTAGATTCTCTGTGCATATTGTGAGAGACTGTAGAGCTAAGTGCAAGTGGTTGTAACAGACTGTGAAAGGCTTTGTGCTTGACCTAGCTCGGGGAAGGAGGATCTCGCGAGTTGTGCACAGATCTCCTGTCCTACGCAGAGTAGGGTTTTTGTGGCTCTATGAATATAGATGACTGATTGAAGCTAATAAAGAAGAAGAGTTGGTGGATGTAGCCCCAGGGTGGGGCTGAACCACGTAAATACTATGTTATTCTTTTCTGTGCGATGTTCTGATGTATTTATGTTTTATTTGATAAGTGCTTGATATAGACAGATAGATAGATATGCTTATGATTTGTGCTTATGATGAATCTAGATGCTAGATCTGACATTGGTGAATGTGATTAGTGCTTGAATTCGCTAGATCTGATCCATTTATTTATGCTAAGTGCTTAGATACATTAGATCCGGGTGAATGCTGCGATGCTTTGTTTTATCTGTGAAGTAGATATTGGTTAAATAATAACAAAATGACGGCGCTAAGTGATCTATTAAGTATTGTAATCATAGATTTGTGTCCCAGTTAAGGTTGCAGACACTTGAGTCTTGCAAGAACCCCTGCCTCTACCTCAGGTGAGACTTCATCTGCTTCGCAAGTGTTGTCAAGAGGGTCGGTAGTTAGGGTTTTTTTGGTGCATTATTGTAGCATTGAACCCTGGGTCTTCCCTTGTGCCAACAATTCATTTTCAATACCATCAGAGCTTTTCATTCAGAGTTCATAAGATCGAGGAAATTTCACTTCTTCGAAAAGAGGGTATCGAAGAATATTCCCTTTCAATACTGTAAGAAATTTTCATTCGAAGTTCATAAGATTGGGGAAATTTCACTTCTTCGAAAGTAGGTTATCGAAGAATATTCCCTTTCGATGCCGTAAGAACTTTTCATTCGTAGTTTAGAATATTAGGTATTCTTCATCACTCTGACCAGAGGGTATCAAAGAATATTCCTTTTGATACCTTATCGTCTAAAGTTCAAAATATTAGGTAATATTCATCGCTCCGACTGAAGGCTATCAAAGAATATTCCCTTTCCATACCATTGGAACTCTTTTGAACGAGATCTTTTGAAAACTCTTTTTCGAAAACACATCTCAGTGATATTTGACGGTTGAGAATGATCTCGTCTGATCTGGCAACTCTCATTCTTTCGGGCTCCAATCATCGTACTGAACCTCATTTCTGACTCTGAATTTCTTCCGACACTTCCTTCCTGAAGGCCTGTCGGGAATGCCTTCCTTGGCCTTGAATTAATCTGGGTCGTCAATCCACAAAACTATAGAGTCATCTTGAAACTCACAGGAAATCGACTTCCAAAACCAAATTCAACTCTACAACTACACATTGACACCATAAATCACTTCTTTAACTACTATTAAGCACCAAAATTTGAAATCTTCTTAGAATTCATGGGTTTCACTTCTATTCTTCTTCGTCCCCCCCCCAAAAAAAAATCGTAATAAACAAATTTGCAAGAGAGAATTTGAAAATTTCCCAAATGTTCTGGCCCATACTGATCCGGTTGGTACCAGAAGATCTTATATCAATCTATAACGTACCCAGCCACCGACAGGTTGGCCACACTACCTCAAAAAATCACTTCAAAACTGATTTCAAATTCTGATAATAATTAATTTAAAAATAAGCATGAAAGAATCACATGCATTAATCAAGATCCATGCTATAGCATAAAAGAAATAAACAATGTTCCATGCACAACAAATAACCAACAAGCATGCACATAGAAATACATCTCGAAGATAATTAAATACACAACAGAATATACATTATACATAAACCACAGAGAGTGTTTATCTTTGCAAGTAAACATTCAGCAACTAGCTGTAGACCAAGGACATTCCTACCAACCATAGACAATGTTGTTCATTTATTCTCAACAACAGGTCACCCCCGAGCCAGGGCTATGAATCCAAAAGGACGAGTTTTAGGCCAAATCTAAAACACACAACAGTTGGCTAACTAATTCTCAGGTTTCCCAACCACACAACAAATCCTAATTCCCAGCTCTCCTTCCCCTTGAGCCTGCACAACCCAAAGAAATGAACACCTTTCTCTTCCATGCAGTCCCTTAGGTTGTTCCATTTCTCTACAGGGATCCAGTGCTACTGGTCAAGAAATATGCCTTTTGGAAACTCCAAGGATTCTCAGTTGTGGACAATTCTTTCTGAACTACCATCAATCTCATGCACTTAGGCATCCATTCCCTCATGGAATGATCAGTAATTTATTACATTCATCTAGAAATGGCTCTCCTCTTCCAGCCATTCATTTCCATGCTCAGACCAAGAGCACATGAATTAGCAAGAACAAGGCACCAAAAAAATGAAAGAGTGAGAAGGGTGTAAAGTGTGAATGGAAATGAACAAGTGAACCCCTAAAAAGACCCACAGGGGATGTTTATAATTACATGAAAACTAGAACCACATGGMCTTCCTCCCAAGAAGCTCATGTAACCACTTTTCCCAATTAAAACCAATATGGGTAAACARAATATAATAAAAAGACTTAGCCCCTTTAGTCCCCTCTCTCGTGGAATCATAGCCCCCTATCTCTTTTCCTTGTCTKTCTTGCAACCAATAGTGTGTTTTATTAATATATATAGATGTATTATATTTCCTAGGCACTTTAGTCCTTTTCCAACTTTATTGGCTTACCAACATAAGCCACATTTACATAATATATTTTAGTTCATAGGGATTAAAATCGGGGGTGTTACAATTCCACAKCTCAGAAAAGGAACCTAATGGTTCATGCAGCAGACTATCAACTAATTGCATGCCAATTGTACAAATTAGGATTGAATAACATCTTGAGGCATTGTGTACTAGACCATGAAAGATCTGATATTCTATGGAAATGTCACAGTCGAGTTGTGGGAGGACATGTTGGAGGAAAGGATACTACCAGGAAGATCTTACAAGCAAGGTTATGGTGGCCTATGATGTTTAAATATGCTAAGGAATATGCTCAGGCCTGTGATGTATGTTAGAGAGTGGGGAAGCCATCTCATCATGATGAATTTGATTGAAATGGGTCAAAGAATGCTCAACGTTGCGAGCACTCAGGAACCCACCTATATCTCTCAAATGAGTATTAAAAAAATATTTTGTATTTTTAAACCCATAATTCCACTTCTTCCAAATAGCCTTCGTTCGAGGCTGGTCAAATTTGGGCCTAGATTGACATGAAGTTAAGACAAAGGGGCCCAAGAACTACACGTCTTCTCCTCCAATAGGGACCACACGTGTACAACTCTCAAATGGGTATCCAAATATGATTTTATATTTGGGAATGAAGAATTTTTCTTTTCAAAAATCACCTTCATTCGAAGTTAACCAGAATCAACCCTAAAACGATACAAATTTGATCGAAATGGGTCAAAGAATGCCTCAACATTACGAGTGCTTGGGAACCCACTTGCATCTCTCAAAAGGGTATCAAAAAATTGTTTTATGTTTTTAAACCCATAACTGCAAGCCTTTGAAAAATGGGTTGTTGATTTAATCGATCTGATAAATCCCCCTGCAAAGCATTCAAAGGAAAGATACATAATTACCACAACTGATTACTTATAACTTGATTGGATGGGTCAAAGTGGAAGCTTTTTAGGATTTCTCTACAACCACAACAACAAGGTTTATTTTTTAGAATATCATTACTAGGTTTGGTTGTCCTCAAAGCTTGACCAGTGATCAAAGATCCCACTTTATCAATGACACTATTGAAAACCTTACCAGATAATTTTTTATTTAGAATCACAAGAGAAGTCTCTACCATCCACAGGATAAGAAAACAACGGAAGCATTTAATAAAATTTTGGAGATGATATTGACTAAAGTCTGTTGCGCAAATTGGGACAACTAGGACAAGAAAGTTCCTTCCATGTTATGGGCTTATCGGACTACCACGAAGAGATTAAACATGTATACTCCATTTCAACTGGTATATGGCAGAGAAGCAGTAGTACCAATCGAGTTTCTCACCCCAATTTTATTCATTTCACAAGATACCAAGATGATAGATGATGACTCCATTGTTTTGCGGGTTGAGGAACTGATGGAACTTGAGGAGGCTAGGTTCTTAGAAGACTTTCATTAGACTGTGGATAAATCCTAACAAAAGTCCTAACATGATTTCCATATAAAGCATAAATCGTTTGTTCAATGTGACCTCATTCTATTATATGACAACAAGTATTAGAAACATTCGAGGAAGGTAAAGATGCATTGGTTGGGACCTTTTCTCATTGCAGAAATATGTGAGTTTGGAGCATTCAAACTTATGCAACTTGATGTATCCTTAGACATGGTTGGGTGAATGGCGCATGCTTGAATCCATACATACCTCCTCAATAAGTTAGGTTATGCATCCCTCCTGGTGTCGGGAGCGACCCCCGTAGGTAGAATTTCCAATTATTTTGCTAGTTCATTTTTTTGTCAATAAAACGGTGATGTGGTCTAGGCTCACACAAGTCCTAGAGATTAGTTGAATAGTCCAATTTTTCCAACCTGGATATTCACTTTGTGTTCAGGGAGGTCTCACTCACATCATCCCATACTTAGCGTTGTCGAACTTTGAATTCCATGCCCTAGTGTCATCATGTGAATCATTAAAATCCATTCATACCTTTTTACTTGTCATCGCGTCACTACCTGTCCTAGTCAATTAAATATTAGCAATTGTCCATCCTTTTCTGGTTCACCACCGACATGCTCATTACTTTCCTAAATTGATCTGATGTCCCATTACCAAATTTCCTCTTATGCATTTAGTTGCCTAAGTCATTTCATGGATTTTTCCCCATTAGAGAGATTTAGTCGATGTTAATGCCCACTCCTGTCACCCTGTAGCACTCAATGCATGGTTGTCACATCACCTTCCACGTTTTTCTTATAAACATGCCTTTGGTCGACAGATCAATGTTCTTGTATTATCATCGTGTTAACTAGATACTCAGTCATGTATCCCAGTGATCAACCTATGAACTTGTGTTTGTGGCCCCATCCCCCAGTTCACTTTTTTTACCACCATAAGTTTTCTAGGATAGTTTGCACCTCTAGTTGGGGATGTGCCCCCAAATTTTCTTCCCCAATCACAGTTGTTGTCTCAGATGAATTCATCGATCCACAAGTCGAATTTCTAGATGACCTCCATTGGAAGGTGAAAGACACTCGTCTTGTGGACATTGATTTCACTGATGTTGGCTAGTACCCATTAATTGTGGTTCATACATTTATGGACTACATCACCTTTCTAGATGGTGATTTCCAATGGAAATGGAAGCAATCGTTCCTGCCCCTACGCAATAGAACGTTGATGAATTTGAGAGACTTGTTAGTGTTCGATACCACTAGCGAAGTCGTCAAATGTACAAAATTTATGATCAGTTGAGCCCACAATAGCACATTCTGGCTAGAAAAGGGGTACTCCATACATGTCGTGGACATCCACTTGTTAACATGATTTTCCATGACAGGTCAAAATGTAGCAGAAGGCTTCCAAGGGTTAGGGAAGCATGGTAGGAAAATGGGTACACTCAACCTGTATGACATATATGGCACTTTCAGGGGAGGTTGTGGTGCTCAGATTGATCCCATTAACAATGCATAGGTCCATTATGCATGTTACTTTATCGATGGAAATGTAATGAAAAATTATACAAAGAATGACTGTACGCTCGATGTAATTGCAATGGATGAATTTGCCAAAAATGGTGCATAACTGAAATGGTGCCAATATTTGCTAACAGAGATATTGCATGCATGTTCATACATTCATGAACAGACCACATAATTCATCTACAGCTACTTGCTCACCGTGTTTTTGATGTGGAAATGATGACCACCTCAGGGTCGACGACTCACCCACAGTTTTGATCCTCGAGTCACCAAGTTATTCGATTCTTGGAATGCTCGCACCCTAGTCAACAATGTTTCCAATCATAATGATGATTTTTTTCATAGTGGCACAATGAGATGGTTATTGTGAGTTAGAGGCTCAAGATCCCACATGCGATCCTCAACAAACATACTCACCACATTTGGTTTGGTACGACCACACTTTCGTACGACCATTAGGAACTGCCCCGGTGTTATTTCATATGATCATCTTCCGTTCTATCTGGATGTAGCAGTGGTTGACAAGGAGGTCAAGGGATGTCTAGGAGTCATAAGGGAGGAGATGTCGACGAGTATCTCCTACACCATGTCGACCATTTCCTAAAGGTATTCTTGAGAACATAGACATTGGGTGTAGGCCTTAGAATGAGAAAGAGAAACTGAACACCCTCTAGCTCAGAGTAAGAGGTTTGTTGTAACATAGGTTAAAATTTTAAATAAAAATTCAAATTTTTTATTAGAATAGGCATTTTGAGTCTTATATTGTCTTATTTCTTAATGTTTCTTGCTTAGTATAGATTTTAACTTGAGTTTAAATTTCTTACATTAATTTTCATTTATATTTAAACAAAGTTATTGACTTAACGAAAAATGTGACCTCAAAACGAGAACTCTGGCCCAAAATACTCACATTTTTGCATAAAAAACATGAAAATCAAACCCCAAATCAAAAAGTGGTGCTATCGGTAGCACCATTTTTTCAAACGGGGTCAAAATTACAACATTTTTTAAACATGGCCTTCAAAACTCATACAATAGCTTAGGAAAACTTTCAAATCGACACCTAAATAAAAAAAGTATTTTACATAAAGCAAAATGTTTTTTTCAAAACTTTAAAATTATCACTAATTATGGCCTAATTGAAATTGTGGCCTTGGGAATAGATTCCTATGCAAAAACTAAAAACCCCAAAATTGAATACTAAATGGTCACTTCAAAATTTATTTACTAACTTTTTTTTTGTTAAATTTACATTCAAAAGTAAATAAATAAAAAAATAAGAAAATCTTTGCAAATTTTTTTTAAATGAAGAAAAAACCACAACTTAAAAAATATATTCAACCCCCCACCCCAAAAAAAAAACATAAAAAAATGGTGGAAAAAAAAGGCAAAATGATAAGTTTAAAAATTAAACTAAAAAACATTAAAAAATGAAAACGTATATATTTAAAAAAACAATTTATAATTTTAGATACTATTTATAATTAAAAACAATGTTGATACTGAGTGGGGGGTGAATCAGTATCAAGTACAATTTAAAACCTTTTTCAAATTATACTTAAATAATTCAATTATATCCAATGCACAATGAACAATAGTATAAGAGTTACACCAATACACTACAATACACCATGCACAATATATGAGAAATAATCAATAGTTATTGTTCAAGGGAAGTAATGACTTCCAAAGGTAGCTACATCTTCCAAATGTAAAAGGAGGGATAAACCTCTAAGAGGAAGATACAATCCTCCAATATAAAGAGAGGGTTTAACTCTCCATACTTTCCCCTTCCTTCCACCCCAGAATATATGAGAGATAATAAAACTTTACATTAAATCATCACCATCAACCAACCATCACATAGAACCTGATAATGCTTCCTGAGACATCTTCAATTTATGAAAATTTTCAATTCATGGAATACTCATATCCCATAGATAATATTACTCAATGTATTTTTTGAAACTTCTCCAATTTTCACTCCTTGAAGCCTCCCCANAATACACCATGCACAATATATGAGAAATAATCAATAGTTATTGTTCAAGGGAAGTAATGACTTCCAAAGGTAGCTACATCTTCCAAATGTAAAAGGAGGGATAAACCTCTAAGAGGAAGATACAATCCTCCAATATCAAGAGAGGGTTTAACTCTCCATACTTTCCCCTTCCTTCCACCCCAGAATATATGAGAGATAATAAAACTTTACATTAAATCATCACCATCAACCAACCATCACATAGAACCTGATAATGCTTCCTGAGACATCTTCAATTTCTGAAAATTTTCAATTCATGGAATACTCATATCCCATAGATAATATTACTCAATGTATTTTTTGAAACTTCTCCAATTTTCACTCCTTGAAGCCTCCCCAAAAAGAAGTTATAGAGAGAATGGTAGACCTTGTTCAATTCTGGTTTATTTAGGAGACTGAACTTGTACAGAATTCCCCGCACTCCATATTTAACATAAGATTATAAAACTCACACAAAACAAACTACAGTCCTTACTCTTTCCAATGCAATTTTTCCCACTTCATTTTGATTCTCTATGAAGAAGTTATGATTGTTTTACCCGGAACACTTGTTTATTGACTAGCTTCAGGATTGGTCAAAAACCCTATCTTCCACAGAGTGTATCTCCATAATTATAGCGAATCAAGAGATGAACCTTTTACCACAGGTACCTTGATATGTCTTCTCAATACCATAGCAGTTTCACCATCTGAATCATTCTATAAAAAAGGTTATAGCCAAAATGGTAAGATGACCTGAAAATAACATACTTTAGAACACATCACCAAAAGACTTCATCCTCCCTTGAAATCCGGCCTTCTTTACTTTTGATTTTCTCTGAAATTTGACTTGTGTATCAAATGAATGTATAATGATATTTATTTATACCATTTATGTCACTTCTTTTTAACATTAGGGCCGACCTAACACTTTCTTATTTTGTAATTATTTTCTTTAATTATCTTCAGGGCCTACATGTACTTCCTTCTTCAATTCACTTTGTCATCTTCAAACATTCATTTCTCATCAACCATGAGGATCCACATGACGTGCCACATACCACTAGAAACAACATGATGTATAATATCCATCCATGGGTTTTGTATCTACATATGCATTCTCCTTCATGTAAAAATACCTTCATCAATCTTGCGGTCCAAAACCAATGAATAGGGTTGACATCAATGACAACAACCAATCTTCCAAGAATCCCCCCCTTTGTCATTGATGGCAACACTCATGCTCCCCCTATCATCATGATCTCAATTTCTCTCCCCCTTTGACATCAATGGAAAAGGGTAAGGATTCTCCCCCTAAGTTTAATGGCAAAAGGTAACCTTCTTCTTTTGGGTTCCTCCTTCTGAACATGTGGCACTCAATAATACTTCATCCTTATTTTTGGTCTTTGGGACTTTTTCTTCCTTGGAATAATTTTGTGTGGCTTATGTCTTCTCTCTCTTCTTCATGTCTAGGATGTATATGTTGTTCGGTCTTCTTGTTGCAGTTGCAACCAATCTTCCTGAGTTATTTTCTCTGATTTTACATTTTCGAGAGTCAAACGTAAGAGTGTATCCTTGATCACACATTTTACTAGAACTAAGTAGATTATTCTTCAAGTCTTCAACCAATAGGACATTCTTTGCTCTTACATTTTTTCTTCCAATCTATACTACACCTTCTTCAAGTATTTTGGTAGATGAGTCATCTCCAAATGCAACATTGCTACCCTTTCTCTTCAAGCTGATGAATTTGTCTTGATTCCCAGTCATGTGTGAAGAACATCCACTGTCTATGTACCATTCATCTTCTTCTTTACATTCTTTAGTGGTTAATGCTATTCAACAATATTCATTGTTTGGAATATCTTTCCTTCTCCATACTATGGTTGGCATAGAGACATATCCATTCATATATCTGCAATATCGTGCTTTGTGACCAAGATAATTACATTTGTAGCATATAATATTTTTGTCCATCAATGGCGAAAATGAATTATAACTTTTGTTGAAAAATCAATGATTATTTCCATATCTTCTATTTACACCATTTATGTTTCTTGCATATTTGTTCCTTTCATTGATTCCACAATTAATTGCCTTATGTCCAAAATTTTTGCAAGTATAACAATGACCAAGAAAGAAATTTTGATACCTTGGAGTAAGTGGCCTTATTTGTGATGTATTTTGTCTGGGTTCATGATCTACTCTTCTGTAGTTTCCTTCATACTGATTGAAGCTTCTTTGATTCCTGAAGGTAGGAGGTCTTCTTGGATATTCATCTCTTTTGTAATCATTCCTTCTTTCTGGTATCCTGGTCCACTTCTCATCAACTGTCTATGTAGCTCTTTCTTCAACCTTCTTGTTGGTATTTTCATCTTCTTTGTATGAAGTTTCACCCATGCATCTGGGATTTGTTAAGTCTTTTGGCATTTGAGAGTTTCTTAAGCTCTTCCACAATAAGACAACTTCTTGTTCAAGTTTCTCACAATCTTCTTCTTTCTTCAACATTTGGAAATTCCTTACTTCTCCTATTCTTCTTTCTTCTTCGAGTAGAGTTTTCAAGGAAATGTTTTCTTCTCTTAGTTTCTCAAAGTCTTCTAATTGTTTCTTCAAGCTTACAATTGTCTTTTCACAACTATCCGATTCACTTCTTATTTTTCTATGCATGTCTTTGAGATTGCTATTTTCAATCTCAACATGCTTCAATTTTTTAATATTCTCATCTTCTTGTTGAATAATTTCTGCTTCATGATTTTCTTCTTCTCCATTGGATTTTTCTTCTTCGGTGTCATGTATTTCAATCCTTGGATGAGGATATTCAAATTCAACATGTCCAACTCCTTCACAATTAAAGAAAAAGAACTGACCTCTATTTGCTTCTTTGAAATCTGAGATGTTGTAATTTGCTTCAACTTCTTTTTCTTCTTCTCTTCTTCCCTTGCATAAAGGTCTTGTAGCTTGTCCCAAATCTCTTTTGGTGATGCACATTATCCCACCTTGGATTTCATTGAATCTGTCAATCCATCCAGGATGGTATCTATTGCCAATTTGTTGTTTCTTTTTGCGTCCTTCTGAGCTATAGTCTTTGGTTTCTTCAAAGCATTGTATCCTGAAGCAACTGGGAACTAAACATCTGCCCCAAGAGATTTCAAGTAAGTTTCCATTCTATTACTCTAGTATTCAAAACTGCTTCCATCAAATGGTGGAATCCCATTTGGAATTTTTTCTTCCATTTCTTCTTAGGATCTTCCTTCCAGTGGTTAAACTGTACTGAAGGTAACCCGCTCTGATACCAATTTTTTGATACTGAGAGGGGGGTGAATCAGTATCAAGTATAATTTAAAACCTTTTTCAACTTATACTTAAACCATTCAATTATATCCAATGAACAATGAACAATAGTATAAGATTTACAACAATACACCACAATACACCATGCACAATATATGAGAAATAATCAATAGTTATTGTTCAAGGGAAGTAATGAATTTCAAAGGTAGCTACAGCTTCCAAATGTAAAGGGAGGGATAAATCTCCAAGAGGAAGATACAATCCTCCAATATCAAGAGAGATTTTAACTCTTCATCCTTGCCCCTTCCTTCCACCCAAGAATATATGAGAGATAATAAAACTTTACATTAAATTATCACCATCAACCAACCATCACATAGAACCTGATAATGCTTCCTGAGACATCTTCAATTTCTACAATTTTTCAATTCTTGGAATACTCTGATCTTGTAGATAATATTACTCAATGTATTCTATGAAACGCATCCAAGTTTCACTGCTTGAATCCTCCCCAAAAACAAGTTATAGAAAGAATGGTAGACGTTGTTCAATTCTGGTTTATTCAGGAGACTGAACTTGTACATAATGCCCCATGCTCAATATTTAACATAATATTATGAAACTTGTACAAAAGAAACTATATTCCGTACTCTTTCCAATGCAAATTGTCCCACTTCATTTGGATTCTCTATGAAGAAGTTATGACTATTTTTCCCGGAACACCTATTTATTGACTAGCTTTAGGACTAGTCAAAAACCCTATCTTCCATAGAGTGTATCTCCATAATTATAGCGAATAAAGAGCTAAAACTTTTACCATATGTACCTTGATATGTCTTCTCAATACCATAGCAATTTCACCATCTAAATCATTCTAGAAAAAACGTTATAGCCAAAATGGTAAGATGACCTGAAAATAACATACCTTAGAACACATCACCAAAAGACTTCATCCTCCCTTGAAATCCGACCTTCTTTACTTCTGATTTCCTCTGAAATTCGAATTGTGTATCAAATGAATGTATAATGATATTTATTTATACCATTTATGTCACTTCCTTTTAATATTAGGGTCGACCTGACACTTTCTTATTTTGTAATTATTTTTTTTAATTATCTTCAGGGCCTACATGTACTTTCGTCTTCAATTCACTTTGTCATCTTCAAAAATTCATTTCTCTTCAACCATGAGGATCCATGTGATGTGCCACATACCACTGGAAACAACATGATGTATACTATCCATCCATGGGTGTTGTATTTGCATGTGCATTCTCCTTCATGTCCAAATACCTTCATCAATCTTACGGTCCAAAACCAATGACTAGGGTTGACATCAATGACAACAACCAATCTTCCAACAATCAAACCAAATTTAATTAAAATTCAATAAAAAATTAGAAACAATTTAAAAATAAAAAACTTGAAACAATTTAAAAATAAAAAACAAAACAAAATTTATTCAAATTAAAAAATAAAATTTGAAACAATTATAAACTAAACCATTAAAAATTAAAAGATTAAACATCATATAGAAAACTAAAAACAAAATACTGAAAATATACCTTTTTATAAATTTTGTATTTTTCAGTTTTTTTTTTTAATCTTTTAGTTTTTTATATGAAATTAAGTGTTTTGTTTTATATTTTAAACTTTTTTATACAATTTTTTGATATATATATTTGTTTTTATTTAAAAGGTGTACTTTTTATTTTTAATTTTTTAAAAATTTAATATTTTATGTTTTATATATATATAATTTTTTTGTTTTTTAATTTTTGAAAGTTTTTCTCCATAAATTTGATTTTTATATTGTTTTTTTTTTTATTTTTATTTTTATTTTTTATATGAAATTAAGTGTTTTGTTTTATATTTTAAAGTTTTTTATATAATTTTCTTATATATTTGTTTTTATTTTAAAGGTGTATTTTTTTTTTAATTTAAAAAAAAAATAATATTTTGATGATGATGATTAACGTCCACTAAGACTTAATTGGTCTATCAGACCTTAAGAGGGTAAGTGATTACTTGTGATTCTTTAGAATTTTGTTTCCGTGCTCGAAAAGCATTAAGAGAAGCTTTCCAAGATCACCATACTTTTGTTGAGTTAAGAGGTTAGGAAGGTTGGTAGTGTG
>JASDQU010099737.1:534424-561227 GCA_032191745.1 Picea mariana
TCGACAGGTGTTTAGTTTCTTTGCTATGTACCGACAGGTGTTTAGTTTCTTAGACTATCAGAACAATTAGCACATAGTTTGGACTTTTTGATTTTCTAGATGCATCAGTTACTATTTAAAACACATGACTGGGTGCTGACTGGACTGGTTTCCCCTCTGTTGGGGCAGTCCAGAATTTTCAGCCAGTTGTACACTGTTTTTTGGAGACATGCTATGCTTTAGCAAGCACCTTATATAAAATATTATCCTTACTTACAAAAAAAAAAATAGCCTTCATTCGGGGCTGGTCAAAATTGGGCCTAAAATGACCCAAAGTTGAGAAAAAGGGACCCAAGAACTATAGGTATTCCCTCGATATCAAGACCATGTGTACAACTCTCAAATGGGTATCCAAATATAATTTCATATTTGCAAATGACGAATTTATGTTTTAAAAAATCACCTTCATTCGAGGTTAACAAGAATCAACCCTAAAACAATACGAATTTGATCGAAATGGGCCAAATAATGCCTCAACGTTGCGAACGTTCAAGAATCCACCTATATCTTTCAAATAGGTATCAAAAAATTATTTTGTATTTTTAAACCCATAATTCCACTTTTTCCAAATAGCCCTCATTCAGGGCTGGTCAAACTTGGGCCTAGAATGACCTGAAGTTGAGAAAAAGGGGCCCAAGAACTACACGTCTTCACTCACAATCAAGACCACTTGTACAACTCTCAAATGGGTATCCAAATATGATTTCATATTTGCAAATGAATAATTTTGCTTTTAAAAAATGACCTTCATTCGGGGTTAACCAGAATCAACCCTAAAACGATACGAATTTGATTGAAATGGGTCAAAGAATGCTCAACGTTGCGAGCACTCAGGAACCCACCTATATCTCTCAAATGAGTATTAAAAAAATATTTTGTATTTTTAAACCCATAATTCCACTTCTTCCAAATAGCCTTCGTTCGAGGCTGGTCAAATTTGGGCCTAGATTGACATGAAGTTAAGACAAAGGGGCCCAAGAACTACACGTCTTCTCCTCCAATAGGGACCACACGTGTACAACTCTCAAATGGGTATCCAAATATGATTTTATATTTGGGAATGAAGAATTTTTCTTTTCAAAAATCACCTTCATTCGAAGTTAACCAGAATCAACCCTAAAACGATACAAATTTGATCGAAATGGGTCAAAGAATGCCTCAACATTACGAGTGCTTGGGAACCCACTTGCATCTCTCAAAAGGGTATCAAAAAATTGTTTTATGTTTTTAAACCCATAAATCCACTTCTTCCAAATAGGCCTTCATTCGGGGTTGGTGAAACTTGGGCCTAAAATAACCCAAAGTTGAGAAACATTGGTCCAAGAACTACACGTCTTCGATCACAATTAGGACCATGTGTACAACTCTCAAATGGGTATCCAAATATTATTTCATATTTACAAATGAATTTTGCTTTTCAAAAATCACCTTCATTCAATGTTAACCAGAATCGACCCTAAAACAATACGAATTTGATCGAAATGGGCAAAAGAATGCATCATCGTTACGAGCGCTATGGAACCCACTTGCATCTCTCAAATGGGTATCAAAAAATTATGTTTTATTTTTAAACCCCTAATTCCACTTCTTCCTAATAGCCTTCATTCAAGGCTGGTCAAACTTGGGTCTAGAATGACCCGAAGTTGAGAAAAAGGGGCCTAAGATCTATACGTCTTTGCTCGAAATCAAGATCACGTGTACAACTTTCAAATGAGTATCCAAATATGATTTCGTATTTGCAAATGAAAAATTTTTGTTTCCAAAAATCACCTTTATTTAGGGTTAACCATAATCAACACTAAAACGATACGAAATTGATCGAAATGGGCTAAAGAAGGCCTCAATGTTACGAGCGCTCAGGAACCCACTTGCATCTCTCAAATGGGTATCAAAAAAATATTTTGTATTTTTAAACCCATAATTCAACTTCTTCCAAATAGCCTTCATTCGGGGCTGGTAAAAATTGGGCCTAAAATGACCCGAAGTTGAGAAAAAGGGGCCCAAGAACTACATGTCTTCGCTCACAATCAAGACCATGTGTACAATTCTCAAAGGGGCATCCAAATATAATTTCATATTTGCAAATGAAGAATTTTTCTTTTCAAAAAACACTTTCATTTGAGGTTAACCAGAATCAACCGTAAAATGATATGAATTTGATCGAAATGAGCCAAAGAATGTTCAACGTTGCGAGCGCTCAGGACCCACCTATATCTCTCAAATGGGTTTTAAAAAATTATTTTGTATTTTTAAACCCATAATTCCACTTCTTCCAAATAGCTTTCATTCGGGGCTGGCCAAACTTGGGCCTAGAATGACCTGAAGTTGAGAAAAAGGGCCCCAAGAACTATACTTTCTTGATCGCAATGAATACCACATGTACAACTCTCAAATGGGTATTCAAATATGATTTCATATCTGCAAATGACGAATTTTGCTTTTCAAAAATCACCTTCATTTGGGAGTAACCAGAATCAACCCTAAAACGATATGAATTTGATCGAAATGAGCCAAAGAATGCTCAACGTTGCAAACGCTCGGGACCCACCTATATCTCTCAAATAGGTATCAAAAAATTATTTTGTATTTTTAAACCCATAATTCGACTTTTTCCAAATAGTCTTTGTTCGACGCTGGTCAAACTTGGGCCTAGAATGAACCGAAGTTGAGAAAAAGGGGCCCAAGAACTACACGTCTTCGTTCGCAATCAAGACCATGTGTACAACTCTCAAATGGGTATCCAAATATGATTTCATATTTGCAAATGAAGAATTTTACTTTTCAAAAATCACCTTCATTCAGGGTTAACTAGAATCAACCCTAAAACGATACGAATCTGATCGAAATGGGCCAAAGAATGACTCAATGTTACGAGTGCTTGGGAACCCACTTGCATCTCTCAAAAGAATATCAAAAATTTATTTTATGGTTTTAAACCGATAATTCCACTTCGTCTAAATAGCCTTCATTCAGAGCTGGTCAAACTTGGGCCTAAAATGACCAAAAGTTGACAAAAAGGGGCCCAAGATCTACACAACTTCGCTTGCAATTAGGACCACATGTATCAAAAAATGGGTATCAAAAAATTATTTTGTATTTTTAAACCCATAATTCTCTACCTCTTCCAAATAGCCTTCATTTGATGTTTGTCAAACTTGGGTCTAGAATGACCCGAAGTTGAGAAAAAGGGGCCCAAGATCTACACGTCTTCGCTCGAAATCAAGACCACATGTACAACTCTCAAATGGGTATCCAAAAATGATTTAATATTTGCAAATGAAGAATTTTTTTTTTCAAAAATCACCTTCATTTAGGGTTAACCGGAATCAACACTAAAAGGATATGAAATTGATCGAAATGGGTGAAAGAATGCCTCAACGTTGCGAGTGCTTAGGAACTTACCTATATCTCTCAAATGGGTATCAAAAAATTATTTTGTATTTTTAAACCCATAATTCCACTTCTTCCAAATAGACTTCATTTAGGGCTGGTCAAACTTGGGCCTAGAATGACGTGAAGTTGAGAAAAAGGTTCCTAAGAACTACACGTCTTCGCTCGCAATCAAGACCACATGTACAACTCTCAAATGGGTATCAAAATATGATTTCATATTTGCAAATGAATAATTTTGCTTTTAAAAAATGACCTTCATTCAAGGTTAACCAGAATCAACCTTGAAATGATACGAATTTGATCGAAATGGGCCAAAGAATGCGTCAACGTTGCGAGCGCTCGGGAACCCACCTATATCTCTCAAATGGGTATCAAAAAATTATTTTGTATTTTTAAACCCATAATTCCACTTCCTCCAATTAGCTTTTGTTCGAGGCTGGTCAAACTTAGGGCCTAAAATGACCCAAAGTTAAGAAAAGGGGCCCACGAACTACACGTCTTCTCTTGCAATCAGGACCACGTGTGCAACTCTCAAATGGGTATCCAAATATGATTTCACCTTTGGAAATGAAGAATTTTTCTTTTCAAAAATCACCTTCATTCAGAGTTAACCAGAATCAACCCTAAAACGATACGAATTTGATCGAAATGGGCCAAAGAGTGTCTGAACGTTACGAGTTCTTGAGAACCCACTTGCATCTCTCAAAAGGGTATCAAAAAATTATTTTATGTTTTTAAACCCATAATTCCACTTCTTCCAAATAGCCTTCATTCGGGGTTGGTCAAACTTGAGCCTAAAATGAGATAAAGTTGAAAAACATTGGTCCAAGAACTACACGTCTTTGCTCGCAATTAGGACCACGTGTACAACTCTCAAATGGGTATCCAAATATGATTTCATATTTGCAAATGAAGAATTTTGCTTTTCAAAAATCACTTTCATTCAGGGTTAACCAGAATGAACCCTAAAACGATACGAATTTGATCGAAATGGGCCAAAGAATACCTCAACTTTACAAGAGATCGAGACCCACTTGCATCTCTCAAATGGGTATCCAAAAATTATTTTGTATTTTTAAACCCATAATTCCACTTCTTCCAAATAGGCTTTATTCGGGGCTAGTCAAACTTGGGCCTAGAATGACCCGAAGTTGAGAAAAAGGGGCCCAAGAACTATACGTCTTCGCTCGCAATCAAAACCACGTGTACAATTCTCAAATGGGTATCCAAATATGATTTAATATTTGCAAATTAAGATATTTTCTTTTGAAAAATCACCTTCATTCAGGGTTAACCAGAATCAACACTAAAATGATACAAAATTGATCGAAATGGGCTAAAGAATGCCTCAATGTTATGAGTGCTCGAGAACCCACTTGCATCTCTCAAATGGGTATCAAAAAATTATTTTGTATTTTTAAATCCGTAATTCCACTTCTTCCAAATAGCCTTCATTCTGGGATTGTCAAACTTGGGCCTAAAATGACCCCAACTTGAGAAAAAGGGCCCCAAGAACTACATGTCTTCGCTCACAATGAGGACCATGTGTACAAATCTCAAATGGGTATCGAAAGATGATTTCATATTTGTAAATGACAAATTTTTCTTTTCAAAAATCACATTCATTCGGGGTTAACCTGAATCAACTCTAAAACGCTACGAATTTGATCGAAATGGGCAAAAGAATGCCTCAACGTTACGAGCGCTCGAGAAGCCACTTGGATATCTCAAATGGGAATAAAAAAATTATTTTTTATTTTTAAACCCATAATTCCACTTCTTCCAAATAGCCTTCATTCAGGGCTGGTCAAACTTGCGCCTAAAATGACCCGAAGTTGAGAAAAAAGGGCCCAAGAACTACACATCTTCGCTTGCAATCAAGACCACATGTACAACTCTCAAATGGATATCCAAATATGATTTCATATTTGCAAATGAATAATTTTGCTTTTGAAAAATTATCTTTATTCGGGGTTAATCAGAATGGACCCTAAAACGATACGAATTTGATCAAAATGGGCCAAAGAATGCCTCAACATTATGAAAGCTTGGGAACCACTTGCATTTCTCAAATGTGTATCAAAAAATTATTTTATATTTTTAAACCCATAATTCCAATTTTTCTAAATAGCCTTCTCACTCGGGGCTGCCCAAACTTGGGCCTAAAATGACTCGAAGTTGAGGAAAAAGGTCACAAGAACTAGACATATTCGCTCAGAATTAGGACCACGTGTACAACTCTCAAATGGGTATCCAAATATGATTTCATATTTGCAAATGAAGAATTTTTCTTTTCAAAAAACACTTTCATTTGAGGTTAACCAGAATCAACCCTAAAATGATACGAATTTGATCGAAATGAGCCAAAGAATGTTTAATGTTGCGAGCGCTCGGGACCCACCTATATCTCTCAAATGGGTATCAAAAAATTATTTCATATTTTTAAACCCATAATTTCACTTTTTCTATATAGCCTTCATTCTGGGCTGGTCAAACTTGGGCCTATAATGGCCCAAAGTTGAGAAAAAGGGACCCAAAACTACACGTCTTCACTCACAATCAAGACCACGTGTAGAACTCTCAAATGGGTATCCAAATATGATTTCATATTTGCAAATGAATAATTTTACTTTTAAAAAATCACCTTCGTTCGGGGTTAACTAGAATGAACCCTAAAACGATACGAATTTGATCGAAATGGGCCAAAGAATATCTCAACGTTATGAGAGCTCGGGAACCCACTTGCATCTCTCAAATGGGTATCAAAAAATCAATTTGTATTTTTAAACCCATAATTCCACTTCTTCCAAATATGCTTCCTTCAGGGCTAGTCAAACTTGGGCCTAGAATGACCCGAAGTTGAGAAAAAGGGGCCCAAGAACTACATGTCTTCGCTCTCAATCAACACCACGTGTACAACTCTCAAATGGGTATCGAAATATGATTTCATATTTGCGAATGAAGAATTTTGCTTTTCAAAAATCACCTTTATTCAGGGTTATCCAGAATCAGCCCTAAAACGATACGAATTTGATCGAAATGGGCCAAAGAATGCCTCAACGTTATGAGCCCTCGGGAACCCACTTGCATCTCTCAAATGGGTATCAAAAAATTATTTTATATTTTTAAACCCATAATTCCACTTCTTCTAAATAGCTTTCATTTGAGACTGGTCAAACCTGGGTCTAAAATGACCTGAAGTTGAGAAAAAAGGGGCACAAGAACTACAGGTATTCGCTCGCAATTAGAACAATACGAAATTGATCAAAATGGGCTAAAGAATGCCTCAACGTTACGAGCGCTCGGGAACCCACTTGCATCTCTCAAATGGGTATCAAAAAATTATTTTTTATTTTTAAACACATAATTCCTCTTCTTCCAAATAGCCTTCGTTCGAGGCTGGTCAAACTTGGGCCTAGAATGACCCAAAGTTAAGAAAAACTGGCCCAAGAACTACACGTCTTCTCCTACAATCAAGACCACATGTACAACTCTCAAATGGGTATCCAAATATGATTTCATCTTTGGAAATGAAGAATTTTTCTTTTCAAAAATAACCTTCATTCGGAGTTAACTAGAATCAATCCTAAAACGATACGAATTTGATTGAAATGGGCCAAGGAATGCCTCAACGTTATGAGTGCTTGGGAACCCACTTGCATTTCTCAAAAGGGTATCAGAAAATTATTTTTGTTTTTAAACCCATAATTCCACTTCTTCCAAATAGCCTTCATTCAGGGATGGTCAAACTTGGGCCTAAAATGACACAAAGTTGAGAAAAATTGGTCGAAGAACTACACGTCTTTGCTCGCAATTAGGACCACCTGTACAACTCTTAAATGGATATCCAAATATGATTTCATATTTGCAAATAAAGAATTTTGCTTTTCAAAATTCACCTTTATTCTGGGTTAGCCAAAATCGACCCTAAAATGATACAAATTTGATTGAAATGGGGAAAATAATGCCTCAACGTTACGAGGGCTCGAGTACCCGCTTACATCTCTCAAATGGGTATCAAAAAATTATTTTTTATTTTAAAACCCATAATTCCACTTCTTCCTCGTAGGCTTCATTCAGGGCTAGTCAAACTTGGGTCTAGAATGACCCAAAGTTGAGAAAAAATGGCCTAAGATCTATACGTCTTCGCTCGAAATCAAGACCACGTGTACAACTCTCAAATGAGTATTCAAATATGATTTTGTATTTGCAAATGAATAATTTTTGTTTTCAAAAATCACCTTCATTCGGGGTTAACCAGAATCAACACTAAAATGATACAAAATTGATCGAAATGGGCTAAAGAATGCCTCAACGTTACGAGCGCTCGAGAACCCACTTGCATCTCTCAAATGGGTATCAAAAAATTATTTTGTATTTTTAAACCCATAATTCCACTTCTTCCAAATAGCCTTCATTCGGGGCTGGTCAAACTTGGGCCTAAAATGACCCGAAGTTGAGAAAAATGGGCCCAAGAACAACACGTCTTTGCTCACAATCAAGACCAATTGTACAATTCTCAAAGGGTATCCAAATATAATTTCATATTTGCAAATGAAGAATTTTTCTTTTCAAAAATCACTTTCATTTGAGGTTAACCATAATCAACCCTAAAACGATATGAATTTGATCGAAATGGGCAAAAGAATGCCTTAACGTTGCAAGCGCTTGGGAACCCACCTATTTCTCTCAAATGGGTATCAAAAAATCATTTTGTATTTTTAAACCCATAATTCCACTTCTTCTAAATAGCCTTCATTCGGGGCTGGTCAAACCTGGGTCTAAAATGACCTGAAGTTGAGAAAAAGGAGCACAAGATCTACACGTCTTCGTTCGAAATCAAGACCACATGTACAACTCTCAAATGAGTATCCAAATATGATTTTGTATTTACAAATGAAGATTTTTTCTTTTCAAAAATCACCTTCATTCGGGGTTAACCATAATCAACACTAAAACGATACGAAATTGACCGAAATGGGCTAAAGAATGCCTCAATGTTACGAGCGCTCAGGAATGCACTTGCATCTCTCAAAATGGGTATCAAAAAATTATTTTGTATTTTTCAACCCGTAATTCCACTTCTTCCAAATAGCCTTCATTCGGGGCTGGTCAAACTTGGGCCTAGGATGACCCCAAGTTGAGAAAAAGGGGCCCAAGAACTACACATCTTCGCTCGCAATGAGGACCACGTGTACAACTCTCAAATGGGTATCGAAAGACGATTTCATATTTGCAAATGAAGAACTTTTCTTTTCAAAAATCACATTCATTCAGGGTTAACCTAAATCGACTTTAAAACTGTACAAATTTGATCGAAATGGGCAAAAGAATGCCTCAACATTACGAGTGCTCGGGAAGCCACTTGGATATCTCAAATGTGAATAAAAAAATTATTTTGTATTTTTAAACCCATAATTCCACTTATTCGAAATAGCCTTCATTTGGGGTTGGTCATACTTGGGCCTAGAATGACCCGAAGTTGAGAAAAAGGGCCCAAGAACTACACGTCTTCCCTCGCAATCAAGACCACGTGTACAACTCTCATATGTATATCCAAATATGATTTCATATTTGCAAATGAAGAATTTTTCTTTTCAAAAATTACCTTCATTAGGGGTTAACCAGAATGTACCCTAAAATGATATGAATTTGATCAAAATGAGCCAAAGAATGTTTCAACATTACGAAATCTTGGGAACCCACTTGCATTTCTCAAATAAATATCAAAAATTATTTTATATTTTTAAACCCATAATTCCAATTCTTCTAAATAGGCTTCATTCAAGGCTGGTCAAACTTGGGCCTAAAATGACACAAAGTTGAGGAAAAAGGTCACAAGAACTACACGTATTCGCTCTGAATTAGGACCACATGTACAAATCACAAATGGGTATCCAAATATGATTTCATATTTGCATATGAAGAAATTTTCTTTTCAAAAATCACCTTCATTTGGGGTTAACCTAAATCAACCCTAAAACGATACGAATTTCATCGAAATGGGTAGAAGAATACCTCAACGTTGCAAGAGCTCGAGAACCCACTTATATCTATCAAATGGGTATCAAAAAAGTATTTTATATTTTTAAATCCATAATTCCACTTTTTCCAAATAGCCTTCGTCTAGAATGACCCGAAGTTGAGAAAAAGGGGCCTAAGAACTACATGTCTTCGCTTGCAATCAGGACCATCTATACAAAACTCAAATGGGTATCAAAATATGATTTCATTTTTGGAAATGAAGAACTTGTCTTTTTAAATATCACCTTCATTCGGGCTTAACCTGAATCAAACCTAAAACGATATGAATTTGATCGAAATGGGCCAAACAATGCGTAAACATTACGAGCGCTTGGCAACCCACTTGCATCTCTCAAATGAGTATTAAAAAATTATTTTATTTTTTTAAACCCATAATTTCACTTTTTCTATATAGCCTTCATTTTGGGCTGGTCAAACTTGGGCCTAGAATGGCCCGAAGTTGAGAAAAAGGGGCCCAAGAACTACACATCTCTGCTCGCAATCAAGACCAGATGTAGAACTCTCAAATGGGTATCCAAACATGATTTCATATTTGCAAATCAAGAATTTTTCTTTTCAAAAATCACCTTCATTTGGGGTTAACCAGAATGAACCCTAAAACGATACGAATTTTATTGAAATGGGCCAAAGAATACCTCAACGTTACGAGCGCTCGGGAACCCACTTGCATCTGTCAAATGGGTATCAAAAAATTATTTTGTATTTTTAAACCTATTATTCAACTTCTTCTAAATAGGATTCATTTGGGGCTAGTCAAACTTGGGCCTAGAATGACCCAAAGTTGAGAAAAAGGTGCCAAGAACTACACGTCTTCACTTGCAATCAAGACCACGCATACAACACTCAAATGGGTATCAAAATATGATTTCATATTTGCAAATGAAGAATTTTACTTTTCAAAAATCACCTTCATTTGAGGTTAACCAGAATGAACCCTAAAACGATACGAATTTGATCGAAATGGGCCAAAGAATATCTCAATGCTACAAGAGCTCCGGAACAAACTTGCATGTCTCAAATGGGTATCAAAAAATTGATTTGTATTTTTAAACCCATAATTCCACTTCTTTCAAATAGGCTTCATTCGGGGCTAGTCAAACTTGGGCCTAGAATGACCCGAAGTTGAGAAAAAGGGGCCCAAGAACTACATGTCTTCACTCGCAATCAAGACCACATGTACAACTCTCAAATGGGTATCGAAATATGATTTCATATTTGCAAATGAAATTTTTTTCTTTTCAAAAATCACCTTTATTCAAGGTTAACCAAAATCAACCCTAAAACGATATGAATTTGATCGAAATGGGCCAAAGAATGCCTGAACTTGATGAGCGCTTGGGAAGCCACTTGCATCTCTCAAAAGGGTATCAAAAAATTAGTTTGCATTTTTAAACACATAATTCCACTTCTTCCAAATAGCCTTCGTTCGAGGCTGGTCAAACTTGGGCCTAGAATGATCTAAAGTTAAGAAAAAGGGGCCCAAGAACTATATGTCTTCTCCTGCAATTGGGACCACGTGTACAACTCTCAAATGGGTATCCAAATATGATTTCATCTTTGTAAATGAAAATTTTTTCTTTTCAAAAATCACCTTCATTCGGAGTTAACCAAAATCAATCCTAAAACGATATGAATTTGATCGAAATGGGCCAATGAATGCCTCAACGTTATGAGTGTTTGGGAACCCGCTTGCATCTCTCAAAAGGGTATGAAAAAATTATTTTATGTTTTTAAACCCACAATTCCACTTCTTCCAAATAGCCTTCATTCAGGGCAGGTCAAAGTTGAGAAACATTGGTCCAAGAACTACACGTCTTCGCTCACAATTAGGACCATGTGTACAACTCTCAAATGTGTATCCAAATATGATTTCATATTTACAAATAAAGAATTTTGGTTTTCAAAATTCACCTTTATTCAGGGTTAGCCAAAATCGACCCTAAAACGATACAAATTTGATTGAAATGGGAAAAATAATGCCTCAATGTTACAGGGGCTCGGGTACCCACTTACATCTCTCAAATGGGTATCAAAAAAATATTTTTATTTTTAAACCCATAATTCCACTTCTATTAAATAACCTTCATTCGGGGTTGGTCAAACCTTGGTCTAAAATGACCCAAAGTTGAGAAAAAGGGGTACACGAACTACACGTCTTCGCTCGCAATTAGAACCACGTGTACAACTCTGAAATGGGTATCAAAATATGATTTTGTATTTGCAAATGAAGAATTTTTCTTTTCAAAACTCACCTTCATTCAGGGTTAACCAAAATCAACACTAAAATGATACAAAATTGATCGAAATGGGCTAAAGAATGCCTCAACGTTACGAGCGCTCAGGAACCCACTTGCATCTCTCAAATGGGTATCAAAAAATTATTTTGTATTTTTAAGCCCATAATTCCACTTCTTCCAAATAGCCTTCAGTCTGGGTTGGTCAAACTTGGGCCTAAAATGAACCAAAGTTGAGATACATTGGTCCAAGAACTACACGTCTTCGCTCACAATTAGGGCCAAGTGTACAACTCTCAAATGGGTATCCAAATATGATTTCATATTTGCAAAAATAGAATTTTGCTTTTCAAAATTCACCTTTATTCGAGGTTAACCAAAATCGACCACAAAACGATACACATTTGATTGAAATGGGAAAAATAATGCCTCAACGTTACGAGGGCTCGGGTACCCACTTAATCTCTCAAATGGGTGTAAAAAAAATATTTTTTATTTTTAAACCCATAATTCCACTTCTTCCTAATAGGCTTCATTCGGGGCTGGTCAAACTTGGGTCTAGAATGACCCGAAGTTGAGAAAAAGGGGCCTAAGATCTATACGTCTTTGCTCGAAATCAAGACCACGTTTACAACTCTCAAATGAGTATTCAAATATGATTTTGTATTTGCAAATGAAGAATTTTTCTTTTCAAAAATCACCTTCATCCGGGGCTAACCAGAATCAACACTAAAATGATACGAAATTGATCGAAATGGGCTAAAGAATGCCTCAATGTTATGAGCACTCAGGAACCCACTTGCATCTCTCAAATGGGTATAAAAAATTATTTTGTATTTTTAAACCCATAATTCCACTTCTTCCAAATAGGCTTCATTCGTGGCTAGTCAAACTTGGGCCTAGAATGACCCGAAGTTGAGAAAAAGGGGCCCAAGAACTACATGTCTTCGCTCGCAATAAAAACCACATGTACAACTCTCAAATGGGTATCCAAATATGATTTCATATTTGTAAATGAAGAATTTTGCTTTTCAAAAATCACCTTCATTCGGGGTTAACTAGAATGAACCCTAAAACGATACGAATTTGATTGAAATGGGCCAAAGAATACCTCAACGTTACGAGCGCTCGGGAACTGTTTTGCATCTCTCTAATGGGTATCAAAAAATTATTTTGTATTTTTAAACCCATAATTCCACTTCTTCCAAATAGGCTTCATTCGGGGCTAGTCAAACTTAAGCCTAGAATGACCCGAAGTTGAGAAAAAGGGGCCCAAGAACTACATGTCTTCGCTCGCAATAAAGACCACGTGTACAACTCTCAAATGGGTATCAAAATATGATTTCATATTTGCAAATTAAGAAATTTTCTTTTCAAAAATCACCTTCATTTGGGGTTAACCAGAATCAACCCTAAAACAATATGAATTTGATCGAAATGGGCCAAAGAATGCCTCAACGTTACGAGCGCTCAAGAACCCTCTTACATCTCTCAAATGGGTAGAAAAAAATTATTTTATATTTTTAAACCCATAATTCCACCTTTTCTAAATAGCCTTCATTCAGGGCTGGAAAAACTTGGGCCTAAAATGACTCAAATTTGAGAAAAACAGGCCCAAGAACTACACCTGTTCACTCGCAATCAAGACCACTTGTACAACTCTCAAATGGGTATCCAAATAGGATTTCATATTTGCAAATGAATAATTTTGCTTTTCAAAAATCACCTTCATTTGGGTTAACCAGAATCAACCCTAAAACGATACGAATTTGATCAAAATGGGAAAAGGAATGCCTCAACGTTACGAGCACTCTTGAACTCACTTGCATCTGTCAAATGGGTATCAATAAATTATGTTGTATTTTTAAACTCGTAACTCTACTTCTTCGAAATAGCCCTTATTCGGGGCTGGTCAAACTTGGGCCTTGAATGACCCGAAGTTGAAAAAAAGGTGCCCAAGAACTATACGTGTTCAATCACAATCAAGACCATGTGCACAACTCTCAAATAGGTATCCAAATATGATTTCATATTTGCAAATGAAGAATTTTTCTTTTTAAAAATCACCTTCATTCGGAGTTAACCAAAATCAACCCTAAAACGTTGCAAATTTCATCGAAATGGGCCAAAGAATGGCTCAACGTTACGAGTGCTTGGGAACCCACTTGTATCTCTCAAAAGGTTATCAAAAAATTATTTTATGTTTTTAAACCCGTAATTCCACTTATTCCAAATAGCCTTCATTCATGGCTGGTCAAACTTGGGCCTAAAATGACCCAAAGTTGAGAAAAGGGGCCCAAGAACTACACGTCTTCGCTCGCAATCAATACCACATGTAGAACTCTCAAATGGGTATCCAAATATGATTTCATATTTGCAAATGAAGAATGTTGCTTTTCAAAAATCACCTTCATTCGGGGTTAACCAGAATCGACCAAAAAACGATACAAATTTGATTGAAATGAGAAAAATAATGCCTCAACGTTACGAGAGCTCAGGTACCCACTTACATATCTCAGATGGGTATCAAAAAATTATTTTGTATTTTTAAACCCATAATTCCACTTCTTCCAAATAGCCTTCATTCGGGGCTGGTCAAGCTTTTTGAATCTGATTGACCAAATGAATCTGACTTTGTTCCATAGTTACCCTAGCACTAATGAATAACCCGCAAAGACTTCCAAGAAATCTTGTCATATGTCCAGTCCAATTTTCAAAACTTTCTTTCAGATTCATCAATATTGAATTATTCAAATGGGCTTCTGACAATTGTTCAACTTTAGGAAGACCTTGAATTATATCACTGGATTTGAAACTTTCATATATCAATGTTATCATGGACTGGATGGAACATCACCGTAGAAATTGTAATTAATCCCGGTATTTGGAGTTATGAAGGTGTGGCTGGGGCACATATAATGTTTTCCAGTTTGTGCTTTTTGGTAGATATTTGGCATTGGGTGTATTGGGATCTGGAAATACCACAAAGATTAGGCCAAATCATGAACGTAGATCTGGGATTTCAGATATCAATATCTGGGATTTCTATATATATATATATATATATATATATATATATATTTCTGAGGTAAAAATATATGTTCATATTACGGATCAAGGTCATCCCTATAGTAGGGAAAATGCACTTACTATGGGAATACTATACATGTGAAAGTGACAAATAAATAAGGCCTTACCCTTAAAAGAAGGGTAAGGTCTTATCGAAATCTCTTTTTTAGATTCTCTTCTATATTAATATTAATTAGAAGAGAAGATTCACACAAATACAATGACTCTGTTACTTTGATATTTTCATCCAACCATGTGAAATGGAGCTATGAACAAATGAATCAAACCATTCTTAGTCTAGAATGTTTCGAAGTTGAGAAAAGGGGCCCAATATCTACACCTCTTCACTCGAAATAAGGACCACGTGTACAACTCTCAAATGAGTATCCAAATATGATTTCGTATTTGCAAATTAAGAATTTTTTTTTTCAAAAATCACCTTCATTCGGGGTTAACCAAAATCAACACTAAAACGATACGAAATTGATCGAAATGGGCTAAAGAATGTCTCAATGTTACGAGCGCTTGGGAACCCACTTGCATCTCTCGAATGGGTATCAAAAAATTATTTTGTATTTTTCAACCCATAATTCCACTTCTTCCAAATAGCCTTCATTCGGGGATTGTCAAACTTGGGCCTAAAATGACCCCAAGTTGAGAAAAAAGGGGCCCAAGAACTACAGGTCTTCACTCGCAATAAGGACCACATGTACAACTCTCAAATGAGTATCGAAAGACAATTTCATATTTGCAAATGAAGAATTTTTCTTTTAAAAAATCGCATTCATTCGGGGTTAACCACGTGTACAACTCTCAAATGGCTATCCAAAGAATTTTGCGTCTAGATGGTCAAAGGTTATGAATTTGATCGAAATGGGTATCAAAAAAATATTTTATATATTTAAACCCATAATTCCACTTCTTTTAAATAGCCTTCATTTGCCCGCACGGGTGTAGATGGATTGGCAAGTGTCGTGTAAATGGAAGGAAATTTGTAAAATGAAGTCTCATGTTCGATTCTCACCTGGATTTACTCGTGCGCCATTCTTGCGGGCTAGGTGGTTGCACCTGGGGTTATAGTGGTAGCCGACGGGGATCGACCCCGTGTCACGTGAGTACGAGAACTGCCAGTTGCCGATTCCCCCAGTACAAAAATAAAATAAAAAAAATAGCCTTCATTTGGGGCTCGTCAAACTTGGGCCGAAAATGACCCAAATTTGAGAAAAAGGGGCCCAAGAACTACACGTATTCGCTCGCAATCAAGACCACATGTGCAAAACTCAAATGGGAATCCAAATATGATTTCATCTTTTGAAATGAAGAATTTGTCTTTTTAAAAATCACCTTGATTGGGGTTAACCAAAATCAACCCTAAAACGATATGAGTTTGATCGAAATGGGCCAAAGAATGCCTCAATGTTGCGAAAGCTCAGGAAACCACCTATATCTCTAAAATGGGTATCAAAAAATTATTTTAGATTTTTAAACCCATAATTCCACTTCTTCCAAATAGCCTTCGTTTGACGTTGATCAAACTTGGGCCTAGAATGACCTGAAGTTGAGAAAAAGGGGCCCAAGAACTACACATCTTCTCCCGCAATCGTGACCACAAGTACAATTCTCAAATGGGTATCCAAATATGATTTCATCTTTGCAAATGAAGAATTTATCTTTTCAAAACTCACCTTCATTTGGGGTTAACCAGAATCCACCATAAAACGATACGAATTTGATCAAAATGGGCCAAAGAATGCCTCAATGTTACGAGCACTCGAGAACCAACTTACATCTCTCAAATGGGTAGCAAAAAATTATTTTATATTTTTAAACCCATAGCTCCACTTGTTCTAAATAGCCTTCATTCGGGGCTGGAAAAACTTGGGCCTAAAATGACCCGAACTTGAGAAAAACGGGCCCAAGAATTACACATCCTTGCTTGCAATCAAGACCACATGTACAACTCTCAAATGGGTATCTAAATAGGATTTCATATTTGCAAATGAATAATTTTACTTTTCAAAAATCACCTTCATTTGGGTTAAACAGAATCAAACCTAAAACGATACGAATTTGATCTAAATGGGAAAAAGAATGCCTCAAAGTTACGAGCACTCTTGTACCCACTTACATCTCTCAAATGGGTATCAACAAATTATATTGTATGTTTAAACCCATAACTCCACTTCTTCCAAATAGCCCTTATTCGGGGCTGGTCAAACTTGGGCCTAGAATGACCCAAAGTTGAAAAAAGGGTACCCAAGAACTATATGTGTTCAATCATAATCAATACCACGTGTACAACTCTCAAATGGGTATCCAAATGTGATTTCATATTTGAGAATGAAGAATTTTACTTTTCAAAAATCACCTTCATTCGGAGTTTACCAGAATCAACCCTAAAACGATACGATTTTCATCAAAATGGGCCAAAGAATGCCTCAACGTTATGAGTGCTTGGGAACCCACTTGCATCTCTCAAAAGGGTATCAAAAAATTATTTTATGTTTTTAAACCAGTAATTCAACTTATTCTAAATAGCCTTCAGTCGGGGTTGGTCAAACTTAGGCCTAAAATGAACCAAAGTTGAGATACATTGGTCCACAAACTACACGTCTTCGCTCACAATTAGGATCAAGTGTACAACTCCCAAATGGGTATCCAAATATTATTTCATATTTGCAAATAAAGAATTTTGCTTTTCAAAATTCACCTTTATTCGGGGTTAACCAAAATCGACCCTAAAATGATACACATTTGATTGAAATGGGAAAAATAATGCCTCAACGTTACGAGGCCTCGGGTACCCTCTTACATCTCTCAAATGGGTATCAAAAAATTATTTTTTATTTTTAAACCCATAATTCCACTTCTTCCTAGTAGGCTTCATTCGGGGATGGTCATACTTGTGTCTAGAATGACCCGAAGTTGAGAAAACGGGGCCTAAGATCTATACGTCTTCGCTCGAAATCAAAACCACATGTACAACTCTCAAATGAGTATCCAAATATGATTTCGTATTTGCAAATGAAGAATTTTTCTTTTCAAAAATCACCTTTATTCGGGGTCAACCAGAATAAACACTAAAACGATATGAAATTGATCGAAATGGGCTAAAGAATGCCTCAACGTTACGAGCGCTTGGGAAACCACTTGCATCTCTCAAATGGGTATCAAAAAATTATTTTTTATTTTTAAACCCATAATTCCACTTCTTCGAAATAGCCTTCATTCGGGGGTGGTCAAACTTGGGCCTAAAATGACCCAAAGTTGAGAAAAAAGGGGTCCAAGAACTACACATCTTTGCTCGCAATCAATACCATGTGTACAATTCTCAAAGGGGTATCCAAATATAATTTCATTTTTGAAAATGAAGAAATTTTCTTTTCAAAACTCACTTTCATTTGAGGTTAACCAGAATCAACCCTAAGATGATATGAATTTGATTGAAATGGGCCAAAGAATGTCTCAACGTTGTGAGCGCTCGGGAACCCACCTATATCTCTCAAATGGGTATGAAAAAATTATTTTGTATTTTTAAACCCATAATTCCACTTCTTCTAAATAGCCTTCATTCGGGGCTGGTCAAACTTGAGTCTAAAATGACCCGAAGTTGAGAAAAAGGGGCACAAGAACTACATGTCTTCTCTCGCAATTAAAACCATGTGTACAACTCTGAAATGGGTATCCAAATATGATTTTGTATTTGCAAATGAAGTATTTTGATTTTCAAAAATAACCTTCATTCGGGGTTAACCAGAATCAACCCTAAAACGATACGAATTTGATCCAAATGGGCCAAAGTATGTCTCAACTTAAAGAAAGCTTGGGAACCCACTTGCATCTCTCAAATGGGTATCAAAAAATTATTTTATATTTTTAAACCCATATTTCCACTTCTTCCAAATAACCTTCATTTGAGGTGGGTCAAACTTGGGCCTCAAATGACCCGAAGTTGAGAAAAAGGGACACAAGAACAACACGTCTTCGCTCATAATCAAGACCGCATGTACAACTCTCAAATGGGTATCCAAATATATTTCATATTTGCAAATGAAGAATTTTTCTTTTCAAAAATCACCTTCATTCGGGGTGAACCATAAACAACCCTAAAACGATACGAATTTGATCGAAATGGGCAAAAGAATGCCTTAACGTTAGGAGCGCTCGGAAACCCATTTGTATCTCTCAACTAGGTATCACAAAATTATTTTGTATTTTTAAACCCATAATTCCACTTCTTCCAAATAGCCTTCATTCGAGGCTTGTCAAACTTGGGCCTAGAATGACCCGAAGTTGAGAAAAAGGGGCCCAAGAACTACATGTCTTTGCTCGCAATCAAGACCACATGTACAAAACTCAAATGGGAATCCAAATATGATTTCATCATTGGAAATGAAGAATTTTTCTTTTAAAAAATCACCTTAATTGGGGTTAACCAGAATCAACCCTGAAACGATACGAATTTGATTGAAATGGGCCAAAGAATGCCTCAACATTGCTAGAGGTCAGGAACCCACCTATATCTCTCAAATGGGTATCAAAAAATTATTTTATATTTTTAAACCCATAATTCCACTTCTTCCAAATAGTCTTCGTTTGAAGCTAGTCAAACTTGGGCCTAGAATGACCCGAAGTTGAGAAAAAGGGGCCCAAGAGCTACACGTCTTCTTCCGCAATCGTGACCGCGAGTACAACTCTCAAATGGGTATCCAAATATGATTTCATCTTTGCAAATGAAGAATTTGTCTTTTCAAAAATCACCTTCATTTGGAGTTAACTAGAATCCACGGTAAAATGATACGAATTTGATTGAAATGGGACAAAGAATGCCTCAACGTTACGAGCGCTCGAGAACCCACTTACATCTCTCAAATGGCTAGCAAAAAAATATTTTATATTTTTAAACCCATAATTCCACTTTTTCTAAATAGCCTTCATTCGTTGCTGGAAAAACTTGGGCCTAAAATGATACGAATTTGACCAAAATGGGCAAAAGAATGCCTCAACATTTCCAGCGCTCGGGAAGCCCCATGCATATCTCAAATGGGTTTCAAGGAATTATAATGTATTTTTAAAACCATAATTCCACTTCTTCCAAATAACCTTCATTTGGGGCTGGTCAAACTTGGGCCTAGAATGACCCAAAGTTGAGAAAAACGGGCCCAAGAACTATACATCTTCACTCGCAATTAAGTCCACATGTACAACTCTCAAATGGGTATCCAAATATGATTTTTATATTTGCAAATAGAAAATTTTGCTTTTCAAAAATCACCTTCATTCGGGGTTAACTAGAATCAATCCTTAAACGATATGAATTTGATTGAAATGGGTGAAAGAATGCCTCAACATTACGAGCGCTCGGGAAACCACTTGCATTTCTCGAATGCGTATCAAAAAATTATTTTATATTTTTAAACCCATAATTCCAGTTTTTCTAAATAGCCTTCATTCGGGGCTGGTCAAACTTGTGCCTAGGATGACCCGAAGTTAAGCAAAAGGGGCCAAGGAACTACACGTCTTCCCTCGCAATTAGGACCACGTGTACAACTCTCAAATGGCTATCCAAAGATGATTTCATATTTGAAAATGAAGAATTTTTCTTTCCAAAAATAATGTTCATTCGGGGTTAACCTGAATCGACTCTAAAACGATACGAATTTGATCGAAATGGGCAAAAGAATGCTTCAACATTACAAGCACTCGAGAAGCCACTTGCATATTTCAAATGGGTATAAAAAAATTATTTTTTATTTTTAAACCCATAATTCCACTTCTTCCAAATAGCCTTCATTTGGGGCTGGTAAAACTTGTGCCTAGAATGACCCAAAGTTGAGAAAAATGGGCCCAAGAACTACACGTCCTCGCTCGCAATCAAGACCATGTGTACAACTCTCAAATGGATATCCAAATATGATTTCATATTTGCAAATGAAGAATTTTGCTTTTCAAAAATTACCTTCTTTCGGGATTAACCAGAATGGACCCTAAAACGATACAAATTTGATCAAAATGGGCCAAAGAATGCCACAACGTTACAAAAGCTTGGGAACCCACTTGCATTTCTCAAATGAGTATCAAAAAATTATTTTATATTTTTAAACCCATAATTCCAATTCTTCTAAATAGCCTTCATTTGGCGCTGGTCAAACTTGGGCTTAAAATGACCCGAAATTGAGGAAAAAGGTCACAAGAACTACACGTTTTCGCTCGGAATTAGGACCACGTGTACAACTCTCAAATGGGTATCCAAATATGATTTCATATTTGTAAATGAAGAAATTTCCTTTTCAAAAATCACCTTCATTCAGGGTTAACCAAAATCAACCTTAAAACGATACGAATTTCATCGAAACGGGCAAAAGAATACCTCAATGTTGCGAGAGCTTGGGAATCCACTTATATCTCTCAATTGGGTATTAAAAAATTATTTTATATTTTTAAACCCATAATTCCACTTCTTCCAAATAGCCTTCGTTCGGGGCTGGTAAAACTTGGGCCTAGAATGACTCGAAGTTGAGAAAAAGGGGCCCAAGAACTACACGTTTTCGCTTGCAATTAAGACAACGTGTACAACTCTCAAATGGGTATCCAAATATGATTTCATATTTGCAAATGAATAATTTATCTTTTCAAAAATCACCTTCATTTGGGCTTAACTAGAATCAACCCTAAAATGATATGAATTTAATCGAAATGGAAAAAGGAATGCCTCAACGTTGCGAGAGCTCGGGAACCCACTTATATATCTCAAATGGGTATCAAAAAATTATTTTATATTTTTAAACCCATAATTGCACTTCTTCCAAATACCCTTCATTCGGGGCTGGCCAAACTTGGGCCTAGAATAACCCGAAGTTGAGAAAAAGGGGCCCAAGAACTATACGTCTTTGCTCGCAATCAAGACCACTTGTACAAAACTCAAATGGGTATCCAAACATGATTTAATCTTTGGAAATGAAGAATTTGTCTTTTCAAAAATCACCTTCATTCGGGGTTAACCTGAATCAACCCTAAAACGAAACGAATTTGATCGAAATGGGACAAACAATGCCTAAACGTTACGAGCGCTCGGCAACCCACTTGCATCTCTCAAATGAGTTTTAAAAATTAGTTTGTATTTTTTAAACCCATAATTTTACTTTTTCTATATAGCCTTCATTCTGGGCTGGTCAAATTTGGGCCTAGAATGGCCTGAAGTTGAGAAAAAGGGGCCCAAGAACTACACGTCTTCGCTCGCAATCAAGACCACGTGTACAACTCTCAAATGGGTATCCAAATATGATTTGATATTTGCAAATGAAGAATTTTTCTTTTCAAAAATTACCTTCATTTAGGGTTAACCAAAATGAACCCTAAAATGATACAAATTTTATCGAAATGGGCCTAAGAATACCTAAACGTTAAGAGCACTCGGGAACCCACTTGCATCTCTCAAATGTGTATCAAAAAATTATCTTGTTTTTTTGAACCCATAATTCCACTTCTTCCAAATAGGCTTCATTCGGGGCTAGTCAAACTTGGGCCTAGAATGACCCGAAGTTGAGAAAAAGGGGCCTAAGAACTACATATCTTCCCTCGCAATCAAAACCACGTGTACAACTCTCAAATGGGTATCCAAATATGATTTCATATTTGCAAATGAAGAATTTTGCTTTTCAAAAATCACCTCCATTCAGGGTTAACCATAATGAACCCTAAAATGATAAATTTTTTATTGAAATGGGCCAAAGAATACCTCAATGTTACGAGTGCTCGGGAACCCACTTGCATCTCTCAAATGGGTATTGAAAAATTATTTTGTATTTTTAAACCCATAATTCCACTTCTTCCAAATAGGCTTCATTCGGGGCTAGTCAAACTTGGGCCTAGAATGACCTGAAGTTGAGAAAAAGGGGCCCAAGAACTACATGTCTTCGCTCGCAATCAAGACCACATGTACAACACTCAAATGGGTATCGAAATATGATTTCATATTTGCAAATGAAGAATTTTGCTTTTCAAAAATCACCTTCATTCGTGGTTAACCAGAATGAACCCTAAAACGATACTAATTTTATCAAAATGGGCCAAAGAATACCTCAACATTACGAGCGCTTAGGAACCCACTTGCATCTCTAAAATGGGTATCAAAAAAACATTTTGTATTTTTAAACCCATAATTCCACTTCTTCCAAATAGGCTTCATTCAGGGCTAGTTAAACTTAGGCCTAGATTGACCCGAAGTTGAGAAAAAGGGGCCCAAGAACTACACATCTTCGATCGCAATCAAGACCACATGTAAAACTCTTAAATGGGTATGCAAATATGATTTCATATTTGCAAATGAAGAATTTTTCTTTTCAAAAATCACCTTCATTTGGCGTTAACCAGAATGAACCCTAAAACGATATGAATTTGATCAAAATGGGCCAAAGAATATCTCGACGTTACGAGTGCTCGGGAACCCACTTGCATCTCTCAAATGGGTATCAAAAAATTATTTTGTATTTTTAAACCCATAATTCCACTTCTTCCAAATAGGCTTCATTCGGGGTTAGTCAAACTTGGGCCTAGAATGACCCGAAGTTAAGAAAAAGGGGCCCAAGAACTACACTTCTTTGCTCGTAATCAAGACCACTTGTACAACTCTCAAATGGGTATCCAAATATGATTTCATATTTTCAAATGAATAATTTTTCTTTTCAAAAATCACCTTGATTTAGGGTTAACCACAATCAACCCTAAAACGATACGAATTTGATCGAAATGGGCCAAAGAATGTCTCAACCTTATGAGCACTCGGGAACCCACTTCCATCTCTCAAATGGGTATCAAAAAATTATTTTATATTTTTAAACCCACAATTCCACTTCTTCTAAATAGCCTTCGTTCGAGGCTGGTCAAACCTAGGTATAAAATGACCCGAAGTTGAGAAAAAGGGGCATAAGAACTACACGTCTTCACTCGCAATTAGAACCATGTGTACAACTCTCAAATGGCTATCCAAATATGATTTTGTACTTTCCAATGAAGAATTTTGCTTTTCAAAAATCACCTTCATTTAGGGTTAACCAGAATTAACCCTAAAATGATACAAATTTGATCCAAATGGGCCAAAGAATGCCTCAATGTTATGAGCGCTCGAGAACCCACTTGCATCTCTCAAATGAGAATCAAAAACTTATTTTATATTTTTAAACCCATAATTCCACTTCTTCTAAATAGCCTTCATTCGGGGCTGGTCAAACTTGGGCCTAAAATGACCCGAAGTTGTAAAAAAGGGGTCCACGAACTACACGTCTTCGCTTGCAATTAGGACCACGTGTACAACTCTCAACTGGGTATCCAAATATGATTTCATATTTGAAAATGAAGAACTTTGCTTTTCAAAAATCAACTTCATTCAGGGTTAACTAGAATCGACCCTAAAACGATACTAATTTGATCGAAATGGGCAAAAGAATGCCTCAACGTTACGAGCGCTCGGGAACCCACTTGCATCTCTCAAATGGGTATCAAAAAATGATTTTGTATTTTTAAACCCATAATTCCACTTCTTCCAAATAGCCTTTGTTCGAGGCTGGTCAAACTTGGGCATAGAATGACCTGAAGTTGAGAAATCTGGGCCCAGGAACTACACGTCTTGTCCCTCAATCGGGACCACATGTACAAATCTCAAATGGGTATCCAAAGATGCTTTCATCTTTGGAAATGAAGAATTTTTCTTTCTAAAACTCAACATCATCCAGAGTTAACCAGAATCAACCCTAAAACAATACCAATTTGATCGAAATGGGCCAAAGAATGCCTCAACGTTACGAGTGCTCGTGAACCCACTTGCATCTCTCAAAAGGCTATCAAAAAATTATTTTATGTTTCTAAACCCATAATTCCACTTCTTCTAAATAGCCTTCATTCGGAGCTGGTCAAACTTGGGCCTAAAATGACCCCAAGTTGGGAAAAAGAGGCCCAAGAACTACACATATTCGCTCGCAATAAAGATCACGTGTATCAAAAGATGGGTATCAAAAAATTATTTTGTATTTTTAAACCCATAATTCCACTTCTTCCAAATAGCCTTCATTCGGGGTTGGTCAAACTTGGGTCTAGATTGATCCCAAGTTGAAAAAAAAGGGCCCAAGATCTACACGTCTTCGCTCGAAATAGAGACCATGTGTACTACTCTCAAATGGGTATCCAAATATGATTTAATATTTGCAAATGAATAATTTTTCTTTTCAAAAATCACCTTCATTCGGGGTTAACCAGAATCAACACTAAAATGATACAAAATTGATCGAAATAGGTAGAAGAATGCCTCAACATTACAAGCGCTCAGGAACCCACTTGCATCTCTCAAATTGGTATCAAAAAATTATTTTGTATTTTTAAACCCATAATTCCACTTCTTCCAAATAGCCTTCATTCGGGGCTGGTTAAACTTCGGCCCAAAATGACCCAAAGTTGAGAAAAAGGGGCCCAAGAACTACACATCTTGGCTCGCAATCAAGACCACATGTACAACTCTCAAAAGGGTATCCAAATATAATTTCATATTTGCAAATGAATAATTTTGCTTTTCAAAAATCACTTTCATTCGAGGTTAACCAGAATCAACCCTAAAACAATAGGAATTTGATGGAAATGGGCCAAAGAATATCTCGACGTTACGAGTGCTTGGGAACCCACTTGCATCTCTCAAATGGGTATCAAAAAATTGTTTTGTATTTTTAAACCCATAATTCCACTTCTTCCAAATAGGCTTCATTCGGGGCTAGTCAAACTTGGGCCTAGAATGACCCGAAGTTGAAAAAAAGGGGTCCAAAAACTACACTTCTTTGCTCGTAATCAAGACCAATTGTACAACTCTCAAATGGGTATCCAAATATGATTTCATATTTTCAAATGAATAATTTTTCTTTTCAAAAATCACTTTCATTTAGGGTTAACTACAATCAACCCTAAAACAATACGTATTTGATTGAAATGGGCCAAAGAATGCCTCAACGTTATGAGCGCTCGGAAACCCACTTCCATCTCTCAAATGGGTATCAAAAAATTATTTAATATTTTTAAACCCATAATTCCACTTCTTCTAAATAGCCTTTGTTCGGGGTTGGTCAAACCTAGGTATAAAATGACCCGAAGTTGAGAAAAAGGGGCATAAGAACTACACGTCTTCGCTCTCAATTAGAACCATGTGTACAACTCTCAAATGGCTATCCAAATATGATTTCGTACTTTCCAATGAAGAATTTTGCTTTTCAAAAATCACCTTCATTCAGGGTTAACCAGAATCAACCCTAAAACGATACRAATTTGATCCAAATGGGCCAAAGAATGCCTCAATGTTATGAGCGCTCGAGAACCCACTTGCATCTCTCAAATGGGTATCAAAAACTTATTTTATATTTTTAAACCCATAATTCCACTTCTTCTAAATAGCCTTCATTCCGGGCTAGTCAAACTTGGGCCTAAAATGACCCGAAGTTGTAAAAAAGGGGCCCAAGAACTACACGTCTTCGCTTGCAATTAGGACCACGTGTAAAACTCTCAAATGGGTATCCAAATATGATTTCATATTTGAAAATGAAGAACTTTTCTTTTCAAAAATCAACTTCATTCAGGGTTAACTAGAATTGACCCTAAAATGATACGAATTTGATCGAAATGGGCAAAAGAATGCCTCAACGTAATGAGCGCTCGGGAACCCACTTGCATCTCCAAAATGGGTATCAAAAAATTATTTTGTATTTTTAAACCCATAATTCCACTTCTTCCAAATAGCCTTTGTTCGAGGCTGGTCAAACTTGGGCATAGAATGACCTGAAGTTGAGAAATCTGGGCCCAAGAACTACACGTCTTCTCCCTCAATTGGGACCACGTGTACAAATCTCAAATGGGTATCCAAAGATGATTTCATCTTTGGAAATGAAGAATTTTTCTTTCTAACATTCAACATCAGCCAGAGTTAACCAGAATCAACCCTAAAACAATACCAATTTGATCGAAATGGGCCAAAGAATGCCTCAACATTACGA
>JASDQU010099737.1:566454-585309 GCA_032191745.1 Picea mariana
AAAAGTGAAACCCCCAAATTCTGAGAAGATTTTGAGTTTTAGTGTTCAAAGTAGCTGAAGAAGTGATTTATGGAATCGATCTATAGTTTCCTAGTTGAATTCAGCCTTGGAAGATAAATTCCTATGTGTTTCATGATGACTCTGTAGTTTTATGGATTAATGGCACAAATTAATTCGACCTAGAGAATCAATGGTCAAAATTCAATCATAGAGGTACAAGAAAGGGATTCTCGATAGGCCTTTGGGAAGGAGGATTCAGAAATACTTTGGAGTTGGAAGTCCGAAGAAGAGAATCCCATTGGTAGAATTCTAAAATAACGAGAGTTGTTATATTAGTCGATATCATTCTTAGTCGTTAGATTTCACAGAGATGTTCTTTCAGAAGATCTCATCCAGAAGAGTTCTAACGGTATCGAGAAGGGAATATTATTCGATACCCTCCTTTTTTGGAGTAGTGAAACATCGTCAATCTTCTGAATTCCAAATGAAAAGTTCTGATGGTATTGAGAAGGGAATATCCTTCGATACCCTCTAGTCGAAGCGAGGAAACTTACGTAAACTTCTGAAATCCAAATGAAAAGTTCTGATGGTATCAAGAAGGGAATATTCTTTGATACCCTTTGGTCAGAGCGATGGAACTTACCTAATCTGTTGAATTCTGAATGAAATTTTTTGATGGTATCGAGAACAAAATATTCTTCGATACCCTCTGGTTGGAGCGACAAAACTTATCTAATCTTCTGAACTTCGAATATAAAGTTCTGATGGTATCGAGAAGGGAGTATTCTTCAATACCCTCTGGTTGAAGTGGTGAAAATTACCTAATCTTCTGAACTCCAAATGAAAAGTTCTGACAATATCAAGAAGAGATTATTCTTCAATACCCTCCTTTTCGGAGCAATGAAACTTCACCAATCTTCTGAACTCCAAATGAAAAGCTCCAATGGTATCGAAAGGGAATATTCTTTGATACCCTATTTTAGGAGTCCCATTTGAGCCCAAATCTTCAACACTCCGAATGGGAACCTTCAATTGAAGGTCCATATCTCTTCCAATTTTAATATCAATGGTGCAGATTGCCCCATAGGCAAAACTGCTCCATAGTTTCAACAAAAAAAAACATCAAGTCGAGAGCCATTTTCTTATTTTTGCCATAAATGGAGCAGATTAAGTCAGATTTGGATGAAAATTGTGGTTTTTTTATGCAGAGATGAGCTTTACAAAAGGGCCATAGAGGGTCATTATCGATTTCTACTTGGATTTATAAAAAATGACGAAATAATGGTTTTTAAATATCTCGATCCAAATCATTGGCAGAGGCCAAGATTAAGATAAAACTCATTAAGAGTGTCTAGAAAGAAGACACAGAAATAACCCACAAATGAACTAAATAAATACTAAGGGGATTAGAATGGGAATGCTGAAATAGGCCAAAATCCACTATTTCGGGCCATGTTTTTGGGATTTTTGAGATTTTTGAAGGAAGAAACGTTACTCCAGATCACAAAATGAAAATTTCATTTACTCAAAATTTTATACACTCATCAAGAAAAATAACTTTGGGCTATTGAAAATTTTGCAGAAGTGCACAAATTAAGAGATAGCCAGTTTTTCTAAAAAATTCCAAGTCCCCAAAAAGAGGTGAAAAAAGATAATTGGCATTTCTAGATTGCTGCAATTTTTTCCTAGAGCATCATATTTAAAATATGAAAGTTGTTTTACATTCCTTGTCATTTTTTTTTATCTATGCCTCATATAAAATTTTCTCTAGTTCCTGACATATTTTCTTCTACAGTTGACTGAAGTTGGCATTTCAATAAAATTTCACCAGTGGAAAAAATGCACAAATGAGGTGAAAGTGGTTTTTTCAGGAAGCCATAAATTTCATCTTAGAAATTGGATCGAGGAAAGATTATAGTCATTGGAAATTTAATTCATAGGAGAATGACCTGGAATTATTATAAATTCGATAATTGTGATATAATTCTTCATGAACTTAGTAGAAAAAAGACCTGTAGAATTAATTGATAAATTTTTATGATATGCATATTTCTAACAAAAATGGTTGCTTGCACATTTTGTAGAATTAGGGGGTATAAACATATAAGTTCAATACAATAACGCATATTCAAGAAATGGAAGAAGGAGAGGGAGACTCCAGTAATGAAAAAGAGGCCAAAGGACAAATATCAGTGTTGGTAATACGGAGATAGAATCAAATGGACATAAGGGTAGAGGGGAGCAAGAAACATTAATAGAGATTGTGATAAGCCTAAGAATAGAAGTACGGAGCTACAAAATGTGAGAAATCACATGTATAGAAAGATAACTAAACTAACCTCATATCTATGAATCCAACAACATATCAAACATAATAAGAACAAAAAGAGAAAATGAAAAATAATACACCAGATATACATCGTTCACCCAATTGGGATATGTTCACATGAAGGTTGTATTCTATTATCTCCAAAAATATCCTTTAATCTTACAAGAGAGCAACTCCACAATTACCCCTCCACAATTACCCCATACAAATATAGAAGAACACTTGAGAGCACACGATGATGATCACATGTTATGCCTTAAGAGACACTCTTGGAATTATTATATACCAAGAGATATGGAGGAATTACTCTCACATATTGCATGTGGGATAATATAATTCTCCTTTTTATCTTCTCTTTATATAATATTCCTACTAATATTAAACTATTCCATAATAAATATGGGATTTGTTTTTTATACTCTTTTACATAAGATTGTGGACAACTTCCAACATAATACAAAGCCATTATTACCTTCCAAGGATTATAATATATTCCAACATGTTCCCTTAATAATGGATGGGAGAAAATCCAACACTAATGGAGGAAGTAGTCATTACTAACACTCCCCCTTGATGACAACTTCTCTCATCCCCAAAAAAGAGCGAAGATGTACAAACTTTGCCTCTGTCATGGATTTGGTGAAGCTATCGGCTGCTTGCTACTCAGTAGGACAATATGCCAGAGAGATAGTACCATCTGTAACTAGATCTCGAATATAATGTGCATCAAGATCATGATATTTTGTATTGGAGTGATATACCAGATTATAAGCAAGTTGTATTGCACCTTGATTCTCACATCTCACTATGTGGAAAATTTCTAAATCAATCCAAGCTCTGTAAGAACATGGCATAACTATACTACTTCTTTAGTTGCTTTTTTGGGAGCTTTGTACTCTACTTCACAAGAAGATAATGCAAGAGCCTCTACCTTCATACTGGACCAAGAAATTGGACCTGAGCTAAGTTGAAATAGATAACTTGCAGTAGACCGTCTATTTGAACTGTCACCTACCCAATCAGAATCTGTATAACCAAGAAGTGAAATTGTAGCACTGCTCGAATAAAATACACCATAATTCACTATCCCTTTTTAGTATCACACAATTCTTTTGGTTGTTTTCCAATGACTCTCATGAGGTTGCTACATGAACCTAGAAACTAGACTAACGACAAAAGATCTATTGGGCATGTTGTGTGTCAAATATATCAAAATTCCCATAAGTTGATGGTACAGTGTAGCATCAACAAGAGGAGTAGTACATTCCAAAGTTAACTTAACACTGGACTGAAATGGTGTGGGAGAGGGATTACAATCACTCATATGGAAATGAGTCAATAAATATGTTGCATACTTCGTATGATAGAAGAAATACCATTTTCCATATTCTAGATATGAAGACCCAAGAAATAGTGCAATATGTCGAGATTTGTCATCTCAAATTGCTTTTGAAGATCATTTTTCATATTTTGAATTAATACAATTTGGTTTCCAGTGATAATAAGATCATCCACATATAAGACAATAATGAGGACATGATCAACAAAGTCCTTGACATACAAATTTGGATTAGATATATAGCGCTTGAAACCATTCTTCAAGAAATATGCATCAATTTTATCATACCAAGCCCTTAGTGCCTGCTTGAGACCATACAAAGACTTGTGTAATTTGCATACTAAGTTAGAATTTTTAGTAGTAACAAAGCCAGACGGTTGTTTCATATAAATGTCTTCATTAAGATCACCATTCAAAAAATAACTTTTAACATCCATTTGGTGTATTTCCCATTGATAATATGCAACAAGAGATAAAATGATTCTTATTGTATTCATTTTAGAAACATGAGAAAAAGTTTCATTATAATCAATACTTTCTTGTTGATTAAAACCTTTCGCAACTAACCTTTCTTTATATTTTTCAATTTGAACTTCTGTAGTAAATGTTTTTTTATATACCCATTTAAAACCAATTAAGTTCTTTATCAGAGGAAGGGGAAAACGAGTTCATGTCTTGTTCTTTATTAGAGATTCATACTCAACAATCATAGTTTGTTCCCAATGAGGGTGGCCCTTAGCTTGAGCATAAGTAGTAGGATCATTTGTGGCTAATACTTTGGTCATAAGAACAAAGTTATATCTAGTTCTACGAGTATCCGAAGGATGACCGATATCACTACCTGCGGATTTAAGATTTTTTTGGGCCCAAACAGGAAGATGAGAAGCAACAAAAGTTACTTTAGGTACTTTGGGATATTTAGGTGGAATACTTAAAGAAGAGGGTGAAATTAAATCAACAGTAGGCACAGAGCTAGAAGAAGAGTTGACAGATATAGGTGGAACATGAGACAATGGTACATTCAAGGTAACATGAGGTTCAACAAACTTAGGTGGTGGAGAGACTTCATTGAAGTGAACATCTCACTGGATAATGACACTTTGGGTAGAAGGGTCAAACAAACTATAAGCTTTGGAATCCTTGACATAACCAATGAAAATACATTTATGAGACTTGGGTTCTAACTTTTTTTGTTTTTCATCAGGAATATGATCCCAACATTCACTGCCAAATATCTTAAAGTTACTTATATTGGATTTTCTTCCATTCCATTTTTCTTGAGGGGTAACATGCATGAATTATTTTGTAGGAACTCTGTTTAAAATAAAGCTAGCACAACAAATAGCTTCACCCTAATTTTTTTTATGTAATCCTTTAGAATATAGCATACATCTAGCCATTTCAACCAAAGTCCTATTTTTTCTTTCAACAACCCCATTTTGTTGAGGCGTATAAGGAACAATATTTTGATGTTGAATTACTTGCTTAGAAAAATATGCTTCAAATTCTTTCTTAAAGAATTCCCCCCCATTATCAGATCTCAAGGTTTTAATACTTTTACCAGATTCTTTTTCAACAAAGGATTTAAATTCTTGAAATTTAACAAAGGTTTCACTTTTACGTTTCAGAAAATAAACCCATGATTTTCTGCTAAAGTCATAAATAAAATTAATAAATAAACTACATGAGATAGAGATGTAGTTTCAAGAGGACCACAAATATCACTATGAATTACTTGCAAGGGTTCTTTAGCACACAAAGCCTTACCTTTTTCAAACATTTATTTATGATGTTTACCAAGCACACAACCTTCACAAACACCTTTAGTAGACGAAATATTAGGCAATCCATGTACCATTTTATATAACAATTGCATTTTAACATAATTCAAGTGACTTAATATTGCATGCCATAATTGAATCAATTCATAAGCGTGAGAAACATAGGAATACAATGGTTATATTTTAGTTGAATTAAAACCAACAAACTTATATAAACTAGTGTCATGATCAATAGGACCTGAAGAAACTAATTTGAAATTTTAGTTGATATCTTTAAGAACATATTTATCCGATCAGGCTTCAAATTTATATCCTTTTTGACATGCACGATAAATAGAAAGCAGGTTGATGGGCATATTTTGAACATGAAAAATGTCTTCTAATTGACCATTAGTAACTTGAACATTATTAGAACCAATTACGTCAAGTTGTTTACCATCACCAATAGACATTTTTTGAGATGAGTGCTTATTATTGTCATAAGATGTAAAAAAAGAAGCATTGTCTATCATATGTTTAGATGCACCGGAATCCATTATCCATTCCACATTAGAAGAATTACTAGATTGAACAAATATGGACATAAAACTACTTGTAGTTCATTAAAAGGTTTTTTTTTAGCCTTAGCATTTAAGCCTTTTCCTTTATAATAACTCTTTTTAGGATGATTAGTTTTACCACAATACTTATAAGGATCTTATATTTTATTCTTCTTACTAACTTCATGAGTAACATTAGAAGCATTACTAGAATTATTAGTTGAAGAGTGTGAACAAGAACCTTTAGTATTAGGCTGAAAACTTTTCTTAGGATTCTTATTATTAGGTGTCATTAGAGCTTTATGAGAAGTTAATTGACCTGGAGCAATTAACCTTTCTTGCTCATTTATCAACCCTTTACAAAATTCATCAAAAGTGGATTTTGTGGTACCTTTAAATATTTTAATATCTCTATTCCTAGTTTAGATGAATATGTCAAAACAAGATGACAATTTATATTCTACAGGAATGACTAATGCAATATCAATTTTCTTATAACCTTTACCACAATTGTTTAATTTTTCATTTAAGGTTTTCAGTTCAACAATATATAGTTTTATCCTATCAAAGTTATTAGGATCTAGCTCATGGATTTTCTTTTGTAGGTAATAAGCAGATACATCATTATATTTATCAAATAGAAAAGCAAGAATTTTCCATACCTCAACCGCGATGTCTTCTTCCTCAATACTTACCTGGAAACTATTTGATACCATTTTTCCAATGAGACCTCTTGCTTGATCACATATTTATTCCCAAATAAACAGAGCTTTAGCATCAATGGGATTCTTGTGTTCACCATTAACTAACCTCCAAAGATTCTTTTTCTTGAGAACATCAATCATTTTTCTCTTCCATGCAAGATAGTTAGAACCAACAAGTTCAGGAACATAAACTACTTCTGAATTCATTATAATGAAAAACTTAACAAGAGATAAACCCTAATGCAAATAATAGACAAGCTAGGAAAAAAATGAGTAAACTGAAAAGATCGTACCAAAACAAAATATGATTTAAAGTAGATCAAGGGTTTTAAGCTACCAAGCTTTGATACCATGTGAGAAATCACAGGTATAGAAAGATAACTAAACTAACCTCTTATCGATGAATTCAACAACATATCAAACTTAATAAGAACAAAAAGAGAAAAGGAAAAACAATACACTAGATATACGTGGTTCACCAAATTGGGATACATCCACAAGAAGATTGTCTTCTATTATCTCCATAAATCTCCTTCAATCTTACAAGAGAGAAATTCCACAATTACCCCATACAAATATAGAAGAATACTTGAGAGTACAAGATGATGATCACATGTTATGCCTTAACATGCACTCTTGAAATTATTATATACCAAGAGATATGAAGGAATTACTCTCACATATTGCATGTGGAATAATATAATTCTTTTTTTTATCATCTCTTTATATAATATTCCTACCAAGAGTAAACAATTCCATAATAAATATGAGATTTTTTTTTTATACTCTTTTACATAATATTGTGGACAACTTCTGACATAATACAAATACATTATTGCCTTCCAAGGATTATAATATATTCCAACAAAAAGTAGACAATGTGAGGCTGATAAGAGAACAAAATTAGATAAATGGTCAACTGATGCAAAAATTAAATAAGTTGGTTGAGGCAACAAAGAGCTACAAGACAAGTAATGAAAAGTGGATAAAGAACTAAAAAAAAGAAAAATAAAACAATTAATTATTATTCAGTTGATACAGAGTATAATTGAATGGCAAGGTATAATCACAAGAATCCTCACATAGGACATGAAGCTAGTAGGTGAAGAACGTAATTCATGGGCATAGAAAGGAATAGTAAGACTCCATAGCCTTGAAGGAAAAGAGGTTGTTGTAAATAGAACACATTGGTTGGATTGCATAATGGCCAAGTGGAACTTGGTTGGAAGTTATTCAAACAATGGAACAATAGTGTAGATGAGAAGAATAAGAGCACACAAGGCAACAAGGATATGAATAAATTCAAGGAAAACCATCTACAAAATAAATAAATAAACAAATAAGTGAATTGAAACATAAATGCACTAGACTGCATGACGCATACCATGAAGTTAGAATGCATATGGATTAGTAGGAATGATGATAGTAAATTTTTGGTGCATATATATGTGCATTGTGCATATGTACATGATTGGATATGCATATGACATGCTCGAGGACTTAGAATAGTTTGTTGTTATATACATGCAATAATGATGTTATAGGAATTGAGTATGACTAATTATGGATTATAGATTATGTATTCAGGAAAAATGATATAGCATGGTTAAAGATGTGGATGTTGTTGTTGCTTCTTATGAATTCCATATATGTGAATACCCATGGGGGTGGTAGGAATGGTAATCGAAATGATGGAAGAGAAATATTGCGATCTTTTATAAATACTAGCTGATCAAATAGCATCAAGTAGGTTGATAACAACCATGCAAGTATGCATTTAGTTTCTTTTGATGCATAGATGTTGAAGGAAATTGAGGTAAGAATTTCCTCAATTAATTTTTCAATATTTAAATTGATATATGTAATGGCTGAAGGCCTAGAGCATGTAATTGTTGTTGATGCTAGAATGCATTTAGATAGAACGTTAGTGGCATATTGTGTGATGATTGGTTATAGGATCATAACCAGGTCAAGTCAAGAGACATACTCTTGCTATAACAATAAATATTTATAGATTTATTCATGTGTGAGACCATGAGATGGTTGGATATGGAAGGGATATAGCGCTATGTGAGTGCTCAATGGTATCTACTATATAGTTGATGTTTGGACTACAACCTCTTTATCGACACTGAAGAGAACTTAAGAATTATATTCTTAGTGTTGTGTTTGGGTTGAAAAGGAAGGTATCCAAATAGTCATACAAGCAGTAGGAAGTTTGTGGATCATGTGTTGAGGCGTTGGCCATACCTTCCAAATCATCATGGTGGAATTCATGACATAGTTATGTGGTATTATGTAGTCAATGCAGGGATTCATTGTGTAAATGTGGCCATGGGTATTGGCACACTGACTGTTATTTTATTTAGTAATTACTTGTTTCATTATGAAAAGCCCGTGGTGCTAAAAATACATAATAATGGATAGCTGCATTGTATTTAATATGAATACTAGATGAAGGTAATTGAATTGTTGTATGTTACAATGTTGAGATCACTTTTTGGAGCTATTGAAAATGTTACAAGTGGTATTACATGAATTACTGAATGCATTTTGGTGAATGCATGTATATATTATATAAAATAGAAATGATTACGCTAACAACTGAAATGATGTGAGTATTGCTAACTCATGAAGTTGAAAACACTTAAGGCACTGTTATATATCGTGATAAGAAAAATTGCAGGTTAAAGTAGTTACATAATGATAAATTATGGAAAAGCTCTATCAAGGGAACAAAGTGATAAAAATATTGACGGGTACAAGAAAGAAAATATTGGTTGATAATACATGTGTAGAGAATGATGGGTTCATTCCAATTAATAGTTGGATTAGTGGAATTTATTGAATTGTAGTTGTAAACAATTCTGAGATTACTTTGTAAATTGTTTTTTGAATTGTTTGCATGAAAAGATATATATCTTGTACTTGGGACACTGACAATTTGTTTGGCTAAGTGTAAATTGAGGAAATTGTAGGTAGAATGCTCTTGGATGTGGTGTGATCCGAAATCGGATCCAGAAGCCTGATAGGGCTTGAAAAATGCTCAAAAATGAAAGTGCTCAGAATCTGACGAAACCAACGCCATTGCATCCGTCTCAAATTTCCAATTCCGACAGTATATTTACTTTGTCAAACGGGTTCCGTATGCGAAAGTTATCGCGTTTTGATCGAAAGCCCAAACAAGTAAAAAGTCAAAGGTCAACTGGTCAAAAAGTCAATGCTGATGACATCAGCATGATGATTGTGTAGGGGATGAAGTGGCACTCTCTAACTGATCGTGATTGGGGAGGTTCGCTAACAAGGCAGACATGTGGCAGACAACTGGACCAGTCAATAACTGACAAGTGGCATTAATCCGACAAATGGGGAGATGTCACGTGGCCCAGTCATGGGCAGCCATGTGGCACCTAGTCATAAGTTGAAGTGGCATGTTAAAAAAATTGTTTTGGGGTCCATGGGATTTGAACCCATGACTACCACCAAGCCCAACACCTTAAGAAATGGTCCTTTGCCAATACACCAAATTAATTCTTATGTTGTAAAACCCACATTATAAAATATATTGCAAAGTATTGTAAGGAGCACCAAAAGGGGGCCAACGCACAGCCGTTTTGGGCTGGCGCTCGGCCACATGAAGCCATACAACCATGCAAAGGGGGCACGCGCTCAGGAAAGGGGGCTAGGCCCGATTTATAGTTATAAAGCGGGTTTTCTAACTGATTTTGGGTTTTTAATTAATGTTAAACCTATTTTTAATGGTTTTTATCCATTTTTGGGGAGTTGTTGGGTGGTTTTGGAGCCTAATTTTTGGGAGGAAGTTGAGAATGAGCAACCAAATTTCTCAGCTATATAACCAAGGCATGTTTGAGGTCATGAGAGGGCATTCAGAGTAGAATGATGCTGAGGAGAAGCCAAGCCAAAGCCATTTTGAGGCAGAGAAGCTTTTGAGGAGGAGACGCTGTCGGATCATTTCTGGGAACTCCGGATGTTCGTTTTGCGTGTCGTTTTCTTTGCATGGTTCTAGAGATCTGGAAGAACATGACAAGATCAGTCTTGTATCCATTTGGCATTGCAGCGATGTACTTTTGATCTTTTGAGCAGAAATAAAGAAGCCTCCCCCATAGAGAAAAGGCCCGGAGACGTAGGCAAAGTTGTGCCGAACTCCATTATCAATCTGCGTGTTATGGTTTGCTATTTATTCTTTCATTTCAGATCTGAAAATGTATATGGCTGTTATAATTCCTCTTCTTTCCTTATTCTTTTACCAAGTTTCTCAAATGGTTAATTAATGCATGCAAAATTAAAACTCAACCATAAGTCATTAAAAGATCCTACGGATCATGGTGGGGGTGTAATATCATAAGGAATACTAATATATATAGCTGCAAATCCAAAAATTATGAGAAGAAAATTCATGCCTAAAAATTTATTTTCCTGTATAAAATAGATTTCAGAAATTAATAGTTACAAATTGTTATGTTATGCCAACAATTTGTGTGGTTGAATGGAAGGTTGAGGAAATTGTAGGAAGAATGGTCTTGGGTATGGAAGGGATGTAAGTCCATACATAAGACCAATTATTGTTCCTACAAGATGAAAACATTATGAGAAAAATTCTCATGCTTGAGAATTTTATTTCATGAGAATTTTATTTCATGTATATAAACAGATTTGAGAAATTAAAAAAAAAATTGTTATGATATTGTAACAATTAGTTTGCATGATTGAAGGTTGGCAAAATTGCAGGAATAATGGTATTGGGTATGACATTGTTGTAAGCCATATTAAACATTTATGCGTGCAACTACAAGAGCCAAACGAATTATGAGCAGGAAGCTCATGCTTGGAAAATTTTGTTTTCCTGTATAAAACAGATTTGACATTTATGATTGAAAATTGTTATAATGATATCTCATGATGAATGCATGTGTATAATACAAATGAAATGTTGTCTATAATACAGATGAGATGTTCCCTATGGAAGATGGAAGCTTAGAAAAAAAAAACTAGAAGGAAATCAAGCTCAATGATAAAGGCATAGAATGAAGAAAGTCCAATGGACTTGTTGCAGCTGGAGTTCTTGGAGCCACAACTCTGAAAATTCCTAACCGAGTGCACTAGAGCTCTGGAGAAAAATGGAATAACCTAAGGGACTGCATTGAAGAGAAAGGGGTTCATTTCTCTGGGTTGTATAGGATGATAGGGAATGAGAGCTTATTGATTGGAACTCCTGCTAGAAATATAATTTCTAAAGATAATTATGCATGTTTTGGGTCGAAATGCCTATGTATACATGTTTCCTTTTAGGCCATAGTGCCTATGTATATAAGCCATTGGATGGACTGCTAGTGAAGATTAAAGACCAGAGTGTCTTTTATTGTAAGAACACCAGTATGATGTTGTGCATTGAGGATAGTGCCAAAATAAGAGGAGGGGGATGTAACACCCCTGATTTTGATCCCCATGAACTAGAATGTATTATGTAATTGTGACTTAGGTTACTGAGTTGATTGAGTTGGAAAAGGGGCCAATGTGCCTAGGAAATATAATAATTCATATATTAATAAAATGCATCATTGAGTGAAGGACAATAAAGGATGAGATAGGGGGCTATGATTCCACAAGAGAGGGGGCTAAAGGTGCTAAGTCTTTTTATTATATTTTATTTTCCCATTTTTGTTTTAATTGAGAAAAATGGTTACATGAGCCTCTTGGGGGAGGCCATGTGGTTGTTTATTTCCAAGTAAATATATAAACAACCCTTTGGGATGTTTGTGGGTTCATTCATTCACTTTTACACCCTTCTCACTCTTTCATTTTGGTGTCTCATTCTTTCTAATTCATGTTCTCTTGGTCTGAGCATGGAAATGAATGGATGGAAGAGGAGATCCATTTCTAGATGGTTGTAATAAAATACTGATCATTCCAAAAGGGAATGGATACCTGAGTGCATGAGATTGATGGTAGTTTGGAAAGAACTGTCCACAACTGAGAATACTTGGAGTTTCCAACGGGGATATTTCCTTACCAGTAGAATTGGATCCCTAGAGAGAAATGGAACATCCTGAGGGACTACATGGCAAAGAAAGGTTGTTGTGCTGGCTGAAGGGGAAAGAGAGTTGGAAATTAGGATTTGTTGTGTGGTTGGGAAACTTGAAAGATAGTTAGTCAATTGTTATGTGTTTTAGATTTGGCCCAGGACCCATCCTTGTGGATTCATAGCCTTGGCTCGGGGGTGACCTACTATTGAGGGTAAATTAATAGTAGGGTCTATGGTTGGGAGGAACGTCTTTGGTCTGCAGTCAGTTGGTGAATGTTTACTTGCAAAGATAAGTGCTCTCTGTGTTTTATGTATAATGTATATCCCATTGTGTATTTAATTATATCTCAGATTCATTTCTGTGTGCATGCTTGTTGGTTATTTTTTGTGCATAGTACACTGCTTATTTATTTTATGTTGTAGCATGGATCTTGATTAATGCATGTGAGTCTTTCATGCTTAATTTCAAATTAATTATTATTGGAATTCGAAATGAGTTTTAAAGTGAGTTTTTGAGGTAGTGTGGCCAGCTTATGGGTGTCTGGGTATGTTACAACTTCATTATCCAATTTACACCAAATCACAATTTTTAAAGAGTTTATGGGTTACAGTAATGCATTTTTCACAAAATTACAACTCTTTCTATTAAGAGTTTATGCAACAAGATACCTCGTTATCAAATTATTCCAAGTCTTCGTGATCTGGTGTTAAAACTTTTAATGATTGTTATCAAAAGAACAACCCGTTATTTACTTTGCATTTTTGTTTAGTTATTACATTATATTTTGATTTTTTTAGGTTTTAATTTAGTTTTTCATTCTATTTCATTTTAGTTAGTTTTTCATTTTTGATTAGTTTTAGAATTAGTTTTAGATAGTTTTAATTTTATTATTTTTATTTTTATTTCAATTTAGTTTAGTTTATTATTGTTAGGTTTATTACTTTTTAATTTTAGTCTAGTGTTATTTTAATTTGTTTTAGATTTGTTTTAGTTTTAGTTTTAATATAATTAGATTTTAATATGATTTTGTTATTTTTCAATTTTATTTTAGATTTTATTTCTAATCTTATTAGATTTAGTTTTTCTTCATAAATCATATTTTTTTTAAAAACATTTTATGGTTTGGATTGTAGGGAAAGATGGAGGATTTGAAACCAAAGATCAAGGAGAAGAAAAATAAACTCAAGGGGCTATAAAAGTAGGACAATACCTTCAACGAAAGAATTAGAGGCTTGAAAATCCAGGAATTTTATGGCAGCAATAGGCTATGTTCTGTATGAAGCCCACAAGGAAATTGTAATTCTCTAAAACACCTCTACGAACAATGTATTGAATTCATTGATCATTTTAATCAAAGCCTTATTTTCTTTCTATTTCTCATATTAAGCTTCTCAAATTTTCATAATTATTCTTTTCTTTCGCAATTTGTAATGAGATTGATGTATTTTCAAGATAGGAATTTGATATGACCATGACTTCTGTCATACATGTTTATTGATTTTATGGTGTAGTCATATTCAATAGGAACATATGCATATGCTTTGCAAGTTATTTAATCTAAGTATATCAACTTTGGATTCATAATTTATGCCCAACCCATACACTTAATCTTTTGTTAGATTCATTGTTTGAGATTCCGAGCAAACTATCCTTTCTTCATCCTAGATTTGTAGAGATTGATTTTTCTCTCTATATTGTTTGAGATTTAATTGTCTTCTTATTTCCTCCACCTTCCGCTATTATCTTTTGTGCTCTTTTAAATGATACAATGCCCAATGGATTAGGCCTCTGGATTGATAGGATTACAATTTTTTAATTTCAGTCACCTACCATTTTATCTTAACCTTGCTTGTCTAATTATCCAATTCTTTATCCTTTAAATCTTACATCTTGTGATTAATGTGAGAGTTGTTGCTCAGTGACAATGAACAATCAATTTTAATTATTTCTAAGGGATTCCCCTATGGTCTGAGATCTAGCTTGTGGCCTAAAGTAGGTTCAAATATTTCTTGGCATGGTTTCTAAGAATCCATAAACCATCTCAAGTTACAAAATTATTTTTGGCGTCGTTGTTGGGGATGAAGGATTGAAATATTTTCCTTGGGGTTTTGTGAAGATCAGATCTGGTCCTTGAAGGTGAACACAGATCAAAGACATGATGTGTGGTTATTCACATGGAAACTCCACTGTGATTTCACTAGCGACTCCATTATGTTTCAAATGTCTAGATCAATTACTGTAAAGATCGTTGCAAGGTATGCTCCATTTGATTTTTCAAATATTCATGGTTTTCCTAATGCTATGCCTAGCACAAAAGACTGGGGAGATTGTCTCCCTATATTGAGAAGATGACAATGATTTCTCAACACAACACTTAATAGATTTTCATGAGTGCATGAACCATTTGGGTATTTATCATGAAGATGTGATCATGAAAATGTTCATGACCTCTCTGGAGGGAGATTCTTGTCAATGGTATAAATCTTTACCTGCAGATAGTATAACTTCTTTGAAATATTTTCATGCTATGTTTCATTCTCATTGTAAAATATTTTACCCAACTGATCTTCCTTATGAACACTATTGCAATGAAGAATTCAATTCAGTAATAGAGAAAAAAGAAATTGATTATGACATTAGTGAATAAGAAAGAGAATTAGTTGTTGAAAATGAGTATTCGGGTCTTACGGTTCCTTCTCTTATTCATGTTATTCAAAGTCAAAATTTCATTAAACAAAAAATTATTTTTGAAAAAGAAGTTCAATCATTTGAAAGTAGTCTTCATGGTCAAGCATAGTATCTTGCCATTGAATCATTTTCACCTTCTTTTTTTCAAAATGAGACACCTCATAATATAGTACCGATAAATTCATTTTCAAATGTCTCAGTTGTTTTTAATGAAGTTAAATAAACAAAAGAAGATGACCATGATGAAATTGTTGTTCTAAGTCTTTCTAAAACTCATGTTGTACTCGAAGAACATATGCAAGAATATTTTCAAGAGCTTTATGAAAAGCATATTTTTGAATTATATTTTTTTATCAATCAACCCAAATATGATTAAAAATAGGAAGTGATCTTTTATGCTTTGGAAGATCCTATTGCAGCTTGCTTGGAATCATGAAGTGGAATGAGTTTTCAATATTCATACACTGTAAGTATGGATATAAATTACATGATAATTTTCCCATCACTCTTCTACTACAATCATTATTCTTCTTTTTCTTAATCATTTGTAGAGAGATAGTTTATAATTTAATCAATGATTTTCTTTCACGGTTGCATTGGAAATATGATATCACTTGATTAAGCATCTTAAAAGGTTAGAGTAGGAAACACTATATATAAATAACTTCACATTCCAAAATTTATTTCCAGTTTGTAGAATATATTTGATTTCATTGTTCAAGCCCTGTTAGACTAAGAACTCATTTTATGAATTACAACCTAATTATGGCTGATTGAGTATTAATTATTTTCCTAGGTAATAAATTTCTTCTAACTGATAGAAATTTTCAGTTAGAGAATATAATTATGTTATGTTTTGTGATCAATTAGAAGTTTGTTTTGATATTTTAATTCATAAGAATAGAATTTGGTTTCATTTATTTGGCTTAAATAAATAAAACTAAATCTCCTTGTCTTACTCGATCATTTAGATCTTTATAGAAACGATAAATCTAGTTAATAGAAGAAAGTTAAACATGCTACTTTAACTGGTGAAAATTGAATTCATTTTTATTTTATTTTAATCGAAAATGTTTAGGGTAATCTTTTGAAAACTAAGTTTTGATATTAGACTATATCTAATGAGTTTTCTCAAGGTTAAAATTTAATTACAAATTAAAACATACAAATTTACCTATTAGAAAATGTATAGTTAGAATTGAGGGAAAATTAATCTTAGAGTATTCTTTAACATGTAGGCAGTCCTACTTTATCTTATAACAAAAACATATATCATCCCTTGTGTTATTTAACACATTGATTGCCCCCACTTCAAAGCAATTGAGTAAAATTTAAAAGAGACGATGAAAGGAAATTCACAAATGATTTCCCTCATCTCAAATAAATGAAATTATAGAAATAAAGTGGTGATATTAAATTCAATTTGGGGTATGCAGATAACTTCATCGAGGCTATATATGTCTATTGGTAGTGAAGATATATGTGTGATATTTGTAAAGGTTGTTTCTACATACCTTTATTATTACTCTATTATTAATTCTTTCTTAGTGATTTATGTATCCTGATCTGATTAGGTTTATCTAAAACAAATCTAAATATATTTTAAAACCATGAGTTAAGACAAAATCAGTTAGAAATCTAGTATTTAGGGTGAATTTAGATTGATTACTTTAAACAATTCTTGAGTAAATTTTAATAAAAAAATCTTTATTATCCTTTCTTGAAATATTTTATCAAGTATGTATTTATTTTTGTCTATTGACAATTTTATCACTTCTTATAGAAGATTTATAATAAAAGAAAGGGTTTTTAATTTTATATGTTTCTCTCCATAAAACCAATAATAAAAACATTTGGTGTACACATTCTTTAGTGCCTTGTACATCCCTTTAACCTTGACCTGAGAATTCCTCCAGAAGCAAACCCTAGGCTAGATAGCCAAACAAAGAGTAGTGCATCAATCCCCAAGGATAGCGCAACACAAAAGACTGATCAGATGTTCCAAACCCTAGCCAAGAGATATCCAAGCCAATACTAAAACTAGTTGCTGCTACAGCTGCACCTGCAACCCTCCTCCAAACCTGCGCACCAACTGCAACTGCAGTGCGCACCAACTGGGAAAACTGCAGTCCTGAGATGTTGTCAAATGAGAACTGGTGCCTTGTATTTATAGTAATCCTACCAGTTTGTTGGGGTTGACTTCTCCCTCTAGGTATGTGTCTGTTCAGTATATTAATATTAATTCTGGATGACTTCTTCTCTTGGAGGCTAATAGCCTAATATAAATTATCTTCTTGAGCCGACAAGGCTTCTAGGGTTATTAGCCAACTCATTAGGGTTTCTCTTGCTTTCCGGAGTCTTCTATTCTCGTCAGGTTCACAGATGGGGGTAAATACCTCCCGCAGCTACCATAATATTAACACTCCCTCCTAGCTAGAGAGGTATTTACGGGTAATGGACTTGAGCACAAAACATACCATTTACCCAGTAGCATCAATATAGTCATCTAGACTATTTCATGAGCATCACCATCACCATCAGCTGCATCATCTCTCGAAACCATACTTCATCTGAGTAGTTAGATATGATGCTGGATAAGTCACTCTCACCATGGAGTGATACAAGAGGAGTAAAAGCTATGAATTGTTTTCCATCTGGAAAATCTTTGTTCATCATTCATCTGAATGATCATCTCCAATAATCTGCTGATAGTCTTCAAGGCAATTAGAACAAGGATAGAACACACCTGTGTCTATTCATAGTAGTACACAACTACAATTCAGTGGTTAACTACCACATCAAGTAACACACAAGTACTTGATCAGCAATGTATAGTTGCGAGCAGTGAAACACATTCACCACAGTAGTCCTCATCTACTGTCATATAGTCTTCATAACAAGCATCTGAGAGCATCCTGCATAGAAACAATGTTATGATAAAAAATGTATCATCTGGGCCAATCTTTCACTCACGTCTGTGAGATCTGAAAGAATGTCTACCACCACAGTAGTCTTCATTTGCATAGAAACAATGTTATCATAAAAATTGAATCATCTGGGTCAATCTTTCACTCACATCTATGAGTTCTGAAAGAGTGTCTGCCCTCAATATAGAATATCAACAATGATCATCTGCGCCAATATTTCACTCACGTTTGTGAGATCTGAAAGAATGTCTGCCCTCAATATATAACATCAATAATAATCATCTGGGCCAATCTTTCACTCACATCTATGAGGTATGAAAGAATGTCTACCCTCAACATAGAATATCAATAATAGGCTATCTGCCCCATTCTTCTCAACCAAGGAAGAAGGATTGTTTCTGATTTCTGAACCTGGACCATTTCCCACCCTGGGCCATTCTTCCAACACTAAACAAAGTGTAACCTGGAGAGAATGAGTCTGCCCTCGAGAAATGCTTGGACCAT
>JASDQU010099737.1:585359-602390 GCA_032191745.1 Picea mariana
GAATGACTGTCCTGGACTATTCCCCACCCTGGGCCATTCTTCCAACACTAAACAAAGTGTAACCTGGAGAGAATGAGTCTGCCCTCGAGGAATAACTGTGCCTGATTGCTGAGCTTGGACTACTCCCCACCCTGGGCCATTCCTCCGACACCAAACAAGGTGTAGCCTGGAGAAAATGAGTCTGCCCTCGAGGAGTAACTGTCAAGACCATTCCCCACCCTGGGCCATTCCTCCAACACTAAACAAGGTGTATCCTGGAAAGAATGAGTCTACCCTCGAGGAATGTCTGTCCTGCATCAACCTCCAAAATGGACGATTCTTCGAAACTGCTCACAACTGTGAACTTCGAAAGAATGACTGCCCGACGAGGCGGACCATTCTACTTGACCACTACACAGAGTGACTGCCAAGAAGAATGACTGTCCTAGACCACTCCCCATAATGGGAATTCGTTGTCTATGATACATCAGCAATCAGTTTGCCTCCTATGTTAACCACAATTGGAAGCCACTATCCGTCAGAAATCTCAATCCACTTTCCGAACAAGAAAGCATCTATCCAATCTGGACTTTTACAAAGATAAATGCTCCCTCCTAAGTGGAGAGTTATTTCAATCACAAAAATAAATGTTTGTGTACCTTCTTCTAGCTTGGAGAGTCTTCCCTTCCGGTTAGTAGAGTAATTTCCATGAGCTCTAGCTTGAGTATGCAAGTTCTTTCATCTTGAATATGGGCTTTACCAAAATGTATGCTTATCTGCTCATCTGTGGAGATATGTATTGGAGAATCACTTTCTCCTTTTTGAACTTCATCATGGATAATGTAATGCTTGTACTGTAGTCTGGAACACTGTGAAGGCTTCTTGTAGATGTGAACAATAGAGTATATCATAGTTGGAGGACTGGAACATATCCATTGGCACTTCTTCTGTCATCATAACATGTGATCTTTTGAATAGTCATCTTGGTGTTATAGGAAATCTTCACCACGCTTCTGCTGTGCACTGGAAGTTCTCTACCAAGTTGTCTTCTTCTTATCTGCATACAGGAGTATCTTTCTGATATGCCTCAAAGTCTTGAGATTTCTCTTCATACTCTCTTTACTCAATTTCTCTGGAGAACATTCTTTGCATTCATCTGATGTATAATTCTGACTTATGGATGTTGCGGATAATATAATGACTTATATAGAGATAAGTCTGGTGTACTAGAACAATCAATCATCATAGTCTCCTCCCTCCATCTTAGAGAACCTCTGGTTTTGGATCTTGCAATGCTTTCATTCATAAGTCTTCTGTACATTGTTCTTCATCACGACTTTCAGTTCTTCTGCTTGATTGCTTTTAGTGAGTTCATATCAGGCTGGTAATCTTGTGATTCTTGATAGAATGACCGGTTGTTCTAATTCTTCTTTCTTTCTTGGAATCTTCATGTTCTTCTTCATGTTTTTCATTATCCCTTTCTTCTTCATGTTTTTCATTATCTCTTGGGTCCATGGAGTTTCTTGTAGATTCCATGTTCTAGAGATTCCACTTCTTACCTTCATCATCGGTTCACAAATCTGGATGGACAACCAGGAATACTTTAAGGCTTCTCTTTGAAGAGGTCTTCTTCTGCAGTTGAGCTAAACACGTACTGTCTTTTTCATGGCTGCTGCCATGGATATATACATTTTGTCATCTTCAATGGATCATAGGATTAGATCCCTCCTAATCCTTGCTTCATGTAAGAGTGCATATAATCGGCTCCCTCCATCTGATAGAGTCCATGCTTCCATTTGTATCCTTATTATCTTCTGCAATATATGATTGGTTCTCTTGTTTAACAGAGTCCACGCTTCCATCTTGTTGTCTTCTATAGAATGTCATAATTCTTTTTCTGGTTTCCTCTCGATTGTTGACTTCTTTCTATCTTTGCTTTTTTCAAGTCTCTTATGATTTTGGTCTTATATTATAGTAGGTTTCACATGATATATTTCCTTCTTTCATGTGTAATATCTAATGATATTCATTCTTATCTTGTTGTTCTTCCATAGGTATAGTTCTTCTTGGAACACATTGTCTTCCAAGAGATAGATATACAAGATATGTACAAAGACGATGAAAGCAAGATATGTACAAGAAAATAAGAAGAGTGTTGTTACCTTTTAGTAGAAGAAGTCTCTTCCATCTTGCTTAGTCTTCTTTGCAGGTTCCTTTTCTTCGGCAATCGATGCTTCGTGTTTATCCTTCCTTTTCTTTAGCTTGGGACACTGATTCTTGTAGTGACCGTACTTCTGACAGTTGAAGCATTGTATTTTTGAAATGTCTTTCTCTTGATTTGGCTTCCTCCTTGAACCAAACTTCCTTTTGTTTCTGAAGTTCTTGAATCTTGCTGTGAAGGCTTGATCATCGTACTTCTTTTGAGGTTTCTCTTTTGCGTCGATCCTTGATTCTTCTTGAGCACAGCAAGTCCAAAGTTCTTCAAATGTCGAGTACTCCTTCCTTGTGTTCATGCTTGCGGCAAATGCATCCCATGTCTTGGGAAGACCATTGAGTACTATGTTCACCAATTCCTTTTTTGAAGTGATCTCTTCAATAGCTTGTAGTTGATATCTTAGCTAGGAGATCCTTACAAAGTATGATGTTATGCTGTCACCATCATTCATCTTCATGTCATGGAGCTCATTCTTCAGACTCATAACTTGTCCAATATTTTTGACTGAGAAGAGATTTGTTAGGGTATCGTACATCTTCTTTGATGAGTCAATATGGGAGATGTAGGGTATCAGGTGGTATTTTATGGAATCCACTATGATACTCATGGCATTGATGTCAACATCTTTGAACTTCTCCATAGCTGCAACATTCTACGGTTCCTTCTCTTCTCCTTCTGTAAACTCTGGCTTCACGATCTTTCCTTTCACAATGTACAACACTTTATTCTTAGCAAGGATGAGGTCAATCCTTGTCTTCCATGCTCTGAAGTTGGAGGCTCCTTCTAGCTTGCTCTGAGACTTCATAGAGTTCCTCATGGCTTGCTTGACTTGGTCAAACCCTAGATTTGACCAGAAATCCAAACTTCATGTCTTGGCCTTCTGAGAGTACCAGGAGATGCGCTGGGCTAGGGCACACTGATCTATCTAGAGATTAGGTCAATCTCGTCACTTAAGGTGCCTCGACAAGAGGTTTATGGTTTCTGCAACTGCTTCTGCTGGTAGCCCTAGCTGCAGTGCTTTTGGAAGCTACTCCTACTAGTAACCCTAGCAGCAGTTCCTCAACGAGCTCAATGTCTAGCGGTTATGTTTCCTTCCATCATTTTAGGCTGACTGAAGGGGTGTGGGCCCATGACCTGTTAGAATATAGAAGATGGTGTGCTCATTTTACCATTGACGATACCCTCGTCACCTAACCACAGGCCGAAGCCTCCCTCCGAGCACCTTAATCTTGACCTGAGAATTCCTCCGAAAGAAAACCCTAGGCTAGATATCCAAACAAAGAGTAGTGCATCAATTCCCAAGGATAGCACAACACAAAAGACTGATCAGATGTTCCAAACCCTAGCCAAGAGATATCCAAGACAATACTGAAACTAGCTGCTGCTGCAGCTGCACCTGCAACCGTCCTCCAAACCTGCGCACCAACTGCAACTGCAGTGCGCACCAACTGGGAAAACTGCAGCCCTGAGATGCTGTCAAATGAGAACTGGCACCCTGTATTTATAGTAATCTTGCCAGTTTGTTGGGGCCGACTTCTCCTTCTGGGTATGTGTCTGTTCAATATATTATTATTAATTCTGGGCGACTTCTTCTCTTGGAGGCTAATAGCCTAATATAAATTATCTTCTTGAGCTGACAAGGATTCTAGGGTTATTATCCAACTCATTAGGGTTTCTCTTGCTTTCCAGAGTCTTCTATTCTCGTCATGTTCACACATGGGGGTAAATACCTCCCGCAGCTACCATAATACTAACAAGGATCACAACAGTCGAGCAAACTAATCAAGACCTCGCACAACAAGAATAATGCTTGAGAGAGTTTCTTAATGAATCCACTGCATTCAAAGAATATGAGAAGATCTTGTAGCTACAAGTTGAATCCAATGTCGTGATGGTGCCAAAAAAAATCATCCAGGTCTGGCCTACATTTCGATAGAGTGTACTTGAGCTACCAGAGGACATCACCCTAGCTATGCCCAATGACAGGATTGGCCTTGTTGCAGATTCTTGGATGTAATTAGCGGGGAGAACTGACAATATCCAATATTAGTTGGAAGCCATCATGATTAAATAACAAGAACAACCAAAGGAAATGCTAGAAAAGATCAACAAATTTGTTGAGGAAGGTGATATTGTTTTCACATCTCTTCATCAACAAGTCAATGAGTGCATCCATCTCTTTGAGTTGGTTAACGACTGGGTAGGCTTATTAGAGCACCAGAAAAAATAAATATAGGACATTAGGGTGCAGATAAAACAAATGAATCAACAAGTCCAAGAAATCACAAACCTTGTTGAGCAGACTGCAAAGTCTGTGAAGATCCAAGAAATAGATGAACGCCTCAACACTCTATATGACGTTACTCAGGCTGCAAAGAAATAAATCAAGGAGTTCAAACCGACCATGCAAGAGACTTCTGTAAAAATGTAGAAACTTGATTCTATTGCATAATATGATTGCCATACATTGTTGGCCACAAATCCCACAGAAACCGATGTGGTTGTGGTACAAGAGTTTGTCGCAAGAGCTTTCATTTTGTTTTGGAAGTGGCATGATAGAGTTGTCCAATATGATATTTTTAGACAATAAGTGATGTAGATAGTACCTGATTTGGATGCTCTGTTTGAGGGAGAACACAACAAGAAGGAAGAAATTTGACATAGGATGAGTCAAGGATTGTGGTTGGGGCCTTTTGGGCCCTCCATTTTTAAAGACCTCTCAGTTTTGAAAAAATATTAAAGTTTTGTGGAACGATATAACATATGAGTGAGAGATATAAGTTTCAGAAAGATAACCACCAATATGCTAGCAAGGAAAATAGTCGTGCACAAGTTGGAAGAGCAACAAAAACAGATAGAACCTTTGAGTGCATGCGAAAAAGGAAGCATAATCAAGAAAGAATAACAGTGAAATCAAGAAGTGGCCAAGAAAACAATACAAATTGAGAATTATGTAATGGGAAAGGGTTTCTTAGCTGTAAAATCATTATGTGTTGTAAGATTGTTGTTGATGTAATACTTGACTTTCTTTTCTTTGTAAAAATATATTGCCATTATTGAGTTTAGTGTGATAAGCTATTGTGAAGATTTTTTGGGACAACTATTCATTGGAGCATGAAGTGCATTGTATAAGCTATGATCTGCTTCATGTACTCGCAAGATTGTGAACTTTGAGACATTGATAATATGAAGGATATTTTGGGCCCTAAAACTTTGGTTTTGATGTGTATGACTCCATAATTTCTCCTTTGCACAAGTTATTTTGTACTATGTATTTGATATTTCGTATTTAATTCCAAGTATCTCTTCATGTATAGACTTGTCTTTATATTTCAAAACATGGATTATCCGATGCATATACTAGTATAAAATTCTAATAATATAATCGTTCAACATTCAAGGCTGGATCTGTTAAGGTTTAATCTATTATTAGGTTTATTTTCAATTTACTAGATAACCATAACATAGATAGGATCACTGAGAGAAACAAAATCACAAGATACACAACATTTATTCTGGGAAACCCTCATGGGGGAGAAAACCCAACAAGAACTTCCTTAATATAGATAGCCAATACAATGGCAAGACAATAAACCAAACACTAGAGAATATCCTCCACTAAGCAATGTGCCTCAATCTTCCTTCTTCTCCCAACTACGGCTACCAAACTTGCGCACTGGATGATCGAATGACTGAGTGAAAAAATGAGGCATTGGCTTCCTTTATTTATACAAATTGGCAGGTGTTGGAAAGGTGTCTCTTCACTAGGCATGGTCGACTTGTCTTCTCAGTGGTTAAAACCACTTTAATTAGCTTGGGGGTTGACTTCTCAATTTGCATAATATATTTAGGGTTTGACCAATCCACAAAAAGGGATTTGGTCAATTATAATGCCCAACATGATCAATCCACAAAAGGGTAATGATCTAATGCATAATAACTCAATAATAAATAGAATACTCTTTGTAGTTACAATATTTCAACACTCCCCCTTAACAAGAAGGGTATTCTACAACATCATCAAGAGAGAGAGAGAGAGAGAGCAACAACATCAACAACATATGGAACACTGACTGGAATATCTATAAATCATCGGAAGTTTTTCTCATCATCAATATCATCATTCACAGCAGGGAGCTAGAATGGAATCATCATCATCTGCATCAACATGGATTAGTATAACACTAATACATCATCATCAATAACAACACAAGGATGATACAACATCAACAACAAAAACATCACAACATGAAAGTTGGGGCATCATCAACACCAACAACATCACAACATGAAGGCTAGAGCATCATCAAAAACAACAACATCACATCACGAAGGCTGGAGCATCATCAACATCAATACTAGGATGGAAATCTTCAGCACGAAGCTGGAATCTCAACAGCATCAACACGAAGATAGAAATATTCAGCACGAGGCTAGCATCTCAACAACATCAACACGAAGATGGAAATATTCAACACTAGGCTGGCATCACAACAACATCAACACGAAGCTAGAAATCTTTAGCACTAGGCTGGCATCACAAAAACCTCAACACAAAGCTGGAAATCTTCAACACTAGGCTGGCATCACAACAACATCAACACGAAGCTGGAAATCTTCAGCACTAGGTTGGCATCACAACAACATCAACATGAAGTTGTAAATATTCAGCACTAGGTTGGCATCAACACTACCTCCCCATTTCGAGGGAGGTCTTTTCGGACTACACTAAGTTTATCTCGAAAGTGCTCAAACTTTACATGAGATAGAGGCTTGGTCAGTACATCTGCAACCTGTTCATTTGTGCTAACATACTGGAGCTTTATGGCTCCTCTCTGCACCATATCATGGATGTAATGATATCGGATCTCTATGTGTTTTGACTTGTCATGGAACATAAGGTTTTGTGTCATCTTTATGCAACTCTGGTTATCACATAGGATCACAGTTGCTTCCATCTCCAGATCGAATAGACCTGTCAACAACTTCCAAAGCCATATGGATTCACAACTGGTGGAACATGCAACAATGTATTATGCTTCTACCATGTTGAGAGAAATGCTTAATTTCTTCCTACTCTGCCATGAGATCATGGATGACCCCAGATTGAAACAACAACCTGAAGTGCTCTTTCTGTCAGAGACACTTCCAACCCAATCTGAATCGATATAACCACTTATTCTGAAGTCATGATATCCATTATAACTGAGACCATAATCTAATGTACCCTTAAGGTACCTCATCACATGTTTTGCAACAACTAGGTGAACACGTCTAGGATCTACTAGAAATTGACTCAAGGTGTTCACAACAAAATATATATTTGGCCTGGTCTTCTTCAGATACATCAACGATCCAATGATCTGTCTATAGAATGTAGCATCAATCAATTCTGACGAAGTTTCAACCAGGAGCTTCAACCTTGTTTGCATGGGTGTATTCATGGATTTTCACTCCAACATATCAAATCTCTTCAGTATTTCAACTGCATACTTCCCTTGGTTAAAGAATATCTTCTCTAGGATCTTCTAGACCTCAAGACCTAAGAAATAGTGCATTAGGCCAAGGTATTTCATCTCAAATTCTGCAACGATCTTTTTCTTACAATCAATGATAATCTTGTCTTCTCTAGTTAATAATAAGTCATCCACATACAACAACAATATAACAGGCTCATCATTCATAACCTTGAAGTAAAGGTTAGAATCAAATTTACTCTTGGTAAAGCCCAAGCTCRTCAGGAAACTGTCAATCCTTCCATACCAAGCTCTAGGATCTCTMTTCAATCCGTATAGAGCCTTCTTCAWCTTGAAGACATGAGTCTTCCTGTCTTCAACTTCAAACCCTTGAGGTTGTTCTATATACACTTCTTCTTCAATGAAACCATTCAAGAAAGTTGTTTCCMCGTCCATCTAGTGTAACTTCCACTTCATCTTAGTTGCAAGAGTTATGATGGTTCTGATTGAAGTGTATATGGCTACATGGGAAAACGTTTCTTCATAGTCAATGCCTTCCTTTTGAGAAAAGCCATGAGCAAAAAACCTTGCTTTATATTTCTCAATACTTCCATCATCAACATGTTTTATTTTGAAAATCCATTTGGAAGATACCACATCCTTTCTCTTTGGTCTGGGAACTATTTCCCATACATCATTCTTTATAATGGATCGGTATTCTTTTGTCATGGCATCTGCCCATTCGTTCTTCTAAATAGCTTCTTCAAAGAAAGTAGACTCCTTCTCTAAGAGATCACACATCAAATCCATATAACTAGACAATGGCTTGGGTTTCTTGACTTGTCTCATGCTTCCTTCAGGGGCACCATACTTCTCTCCATCTTGAATAGGTTCCCTTTCCCAGGTTGGCTTTCACCTTTGGGAGATTGTCATCTGGGGAGGTTCTTGGTATTCTATTATGTCATGATCTTCTAGAATCTCCTCATCAGAGGAAGTTATGACTTCCCTCACTAGTTCTGCAACTCTGGGAGCCACAAGTTCTTCTTCATATACTTCTTCAAGTTGGCATCTTCTTAATTTCTTGAGCATTGCATATTCATCAAAGGTTACATCCCTGTTGATCTCAATATGATGGTAACTCATTATATAAACTCTGAAGGCCTTGGAGACCTCACAGTATCCAACAAATATTCTCTTCTTTCCTGAAGGTTCCATCTTGGTTCTCTTCTCTTTCAGAATGTGTACAAATACTGGACACCCAAATATTTTGAGATGGCTTACTTTTGGCTTCTTTCCAGAGAACATCTCTTCAGGGTTCTTGAACCCAAGTGCATTATGGTACAATCTGTTTTGTACATATACTGTTGTTTTTGTTGCTTCTTCCCATAAGTGCATTGGAAGATATTGATCATGGATCATAGTCTTCACTACTTCCATTACAGTTATGTTCTTTCTTTCTGCTACACCATTTTGTTGAGGATTATAGGGAGTGGTGAGCTCCCTCTTGATCCTGACCTCTTTGAAAATTCTTGCAAACTCTTTTGAGGTATATTCTCTTCCATTATTTGACCTGTGTATCTTGATATTTCTTTCAGAGAGATTCTCTATCAAGGCTTTGAATTCCTTGAATTTACTGAACACTTCTTCTTTTGATTTCAAAAAGTAAACCTAGGTTTTGCGAGAATAGTCATCATTAAAAGACACATAGTATACATACCCATTGATGGAGGTTGATGGAATTGGGCCACATACATCTGAGTGAATGAGCTTTAAGACTCCTTCTTCTTTATTGTCTCTCTTCGGGAAAGGGTTCTTAATGTTCTTTCATTGTGCACATCCGATGCACACACCTTCATGGTCAACCTTGAATTCTAGTAGACCTGTGACTGCCTTTGTTACATATCGTAATCCCTTGTAGTTGATGTGAGCTAGTCTTCTATGCCAAATTTCACATGGATTCTCAATGGAATGGGTCAAGGTTGCTTCTGAGTGACCCTTTATCTTATACAAACCACCTTGTTCTTTTCCAATAACAGTTTCTTCTTCCATGGTTTTTCCTTTGGGCCACATAATAACTTCTCCATCTATGAAGGAAACTCTAAAGTCTTTCGTCTTTAAATATGAGATAGAAAGTAAGTTCTTTGTCAAACCTGGTACATATAGTACATCCTTCATCTTCATTGGGGTCCCTAAATCAGGTTTGAAATTTGATTCTCCTACTCCTTTGATAGGGTATTGATAATCATCTCCAAGTGTAACTTTTTGGGGAAACTTCTTTTCTGTAAGGCAAGAGAGAATGTCTCTTTGACCTGTCATGTGCTTGGAAGCACCACTGTCTATGAGCCAAGTGTCCTCACCAGGTGACACTGATCCTGAGAGGGTAGATATTAAGACATAGTCTTCAATCTGTTCTTTTATCATCTTTGTGGGTGGCTCTTCATCTTCAATTGTATGGGAATGGTGCCTCTTGTTTTTCTTCTTGTATTATTCTTGTCTAGCTGGACAATTCTTAGCAATATGTGCTATCTTGTCACAATGGTAACATTGGTAGGATGAGAAATATTTTTCTATTCTTTGACCTTTCTGAAACTTATGGTATCTCTTTGGAGGGTGAGATTCTTTATGTATGAATTTGTTTTGGGGGTGAGACTCCTTATGAGTTTCTTTCTGGAAGTAAGACCTATTTCTTATTCCTTTAATATGAGTAACTAGGGTTTGATATTCATCTCTTGATAATAATGCTTCTCGATTAGATACTCTTTCTTCTTCTTGAACACATTCTTCCCAAAGACTGTCAAAGTTTAATTTCTCATTTCTGGCACAAATAGTTTGGATGAATGCATACCAAGGTCTTGTGAGACCATTAAGGGATGTCATTATAAGTTAGTGTTCATCTATAGTGTCACCAATTGCTTCTAGTTATTCTTTGAATTGTGATATTCTAGAGAAATATTCCTGAATTGTTTCTCCTTTCTGCATCCTTGTACTTTTGAGTTGAGTTCTTAGATTCATCTTCTGATTCATGTTCTTTCCTTCATACAATATGGTTATGGCATCAAAAATTTCTTTTGGAGCCTTCTTTGAAGCCACTTGAGGAATCAAGTGATCTTTAATAGAATATGCAATGATTATTTTGGCCCTAACTATGTCCTTTTGGTGTTTTGCTTTAGCTGCATCATCGGTAGGTTCGAGTACATCTTCTTTAATGAATCTTGCTAGGTCATTCTCTTCAAGAATGAGTGCAATCCTATACTTCTAGGAACAAAAGTTTTCCACACCTTCTATCTTGTCAACAAGCTTAGTGCTTGCAGACATCTTTACTCGGAGCTAGGAAAATGACCAAAAATTAAAAATGCTCATAATTTAATTTCGTAAAATCTAGGAGGTGCACTTGGCTGAGGCGAGTAGCCTGGTGCAGTTAGATTTTAGAAAATCCAATTTTTTCCCCTTCAAACTTGACCAACGAAATTTTGGACTGGTACTTCTGGTATTGGTTCCAGCTTCCTGGTTTTCTGGTACTTTTGGTTTTCTGGTACCAGTGAAAACTAGGGTTTCACTTTTCGGGAGTTCTATCCACTAAAAAAGTGCACTGAAGGTGCCAAAGAGTTCCCTAAGCTAGGGCACACTTTTCTAGATGATATTTAGGCTGATATTCCTTTTCAACAAAAAGCCCTAATTTTCTTGTACGACAACATTGACGTTTTTCTTTATCCAGTGAAAGATGCTCTCTTTAGTTTAGCTCTGATACCATGTTAAGGTTTAAGCTATTATTAGGTTTCTTTTCAATTTACTAGATAATCATAGCATAGATAGGATCACTGAGAGAAACACAATAACAATATACACAACATTTATCCTAGGAAACCCTCGTGGGGGAGAAAACCTAGCAAAAACTTCCTTAATATAGATAGCTAATACAATTCCAAGACAATAAACCAAACACTAGAGAATATCCTCCACTGAGCAATGAACCTCTATCTTCCTTCTTCTCCCAACTGTAGCTACCAAAATTGCACAATGGATTATCAAATGAGTGAGTGAACAAATGAGGCACTGGATTCCTTTATTTATACAAATTGGCAGGTGTTGGAAAGGTGTCTCTTCACTGGGTAGGGCCGACTTGTCTTCTTAGTGGTTAAAACCACTTTAATTAGCCCGGGGGTCGACTTCTCAATTTGCATAGTATATTTAGGGTTTGACCAATCCACAAAAGGGGATTGATCTAATGAATAATAACTCAATAATAAATAGAATACTCTTTGCAGTAAAAATATTTCAACATGATCTATATTGTATTGTGTTAGATATGATGGTGTGTCCTTGCTAACTCACTTTATCACACATAAGTCTCAGCTTCACTTCATATGAGACCTCCTACCCTATTAGAAGGTTGAATATGCCAACACTACTAGACTACAATAGTATCTTTGTTGGTAACCTCCAAGAACTCCAATCTCCTATTTTGCACCAACATGATGGATAAATCACAAAGAATATCACTAAATATTAGAGTAGTTAAGTATCTCTTGATGAAGGCTGAGCTCCACCAGAAGGAACTTGATTGTTTTTTGCTCAAATGTATGTTGAAAGGAGAAGTAGATTACATGGTCAAATCCATGAATCAAAAGGCATGTGGATGCCATTTTGTAGGAAGGGAAACAAATAAATAAATTTTAAGGTTTGGATATTATTTCCCTACCTTTTTCTTTGATGTCCATAAACTAGTTCGGGTTTGCCATGAATGTCAAATCTTTACTAATAGGTAGAAAACATTTTCCTTACCCTTGAAATGTATTCAAGCAGAAGAACCTTTCTAGTAGTGGGGATTGTATCTTTATATGGGAAATTAATCTATCCTCTAGTTCCTATCATAGGTGGATCTCAAAAGATACAAATGATTTTACCAAAGTTGTCATCAAGTTCCTTGAAGAAATTATCTTGGCTAGTTTTGGGTGTCCCTATAATATTTTCATTGATAATTCCAGAGAATTTATCTCCTTAAGGTTATATACTTCTACCAAAAATAAAACATCATCCTAAGACACTCATCCAAGTACTATCCCAAGGAAAAGGGTAGGCTAAGTCTTCAAACAAAAATATCATAAAAAATAGTATGGAAATAATACAAGACAAGAAGAATACCAAAGACTCTCAACTTAGATATGAACTATTTGCTAATAAGATCAACATAAAGAGGGCCATGGGGAAATCCCCATTTTACTTAATTAATGGCATGGAGGTAATGCTACCTATTCAGTTGGAGATTCCCATTATGAAACTATTGTAAGACATAATGGTAGAGTTGGATAAGATCAAAAGAAGGATAAACATGTTGATATAGGTATAAGATTAGAGGAATCAAGTACATCATAGGTTCAAGGACCATCAGTAAAAGATGAAGGATGTTTTTGATAAAAATTGTAAATCAAAAACTTCTAAAAAGGATATATGTTCCTATTCTGGGATAAAAGGAATGAGGACTTTGTATATGGAAAGTTTGATAGTTTGTGGCTTGACAATTTTGTAATTGAACAAGTCTATGGATAACTCCCAAATTCGTTCCATTTGAAAAATATGGAATGGAAACTATTGTATTTTCCTATCAAAGAGAATCATCTCAAGCACGTTATTGCTTGAGAAAGAAGATAATTACACCTTGTACCATATTATAATAGGTTGAAAGTTCTCTTTATTTCCCTTTCTTGCTATTTTTCCTAGTTCTAATTTATCTCCATAAAGATTTATGAATAAGTCTATAGTTAGTGTGCCCCCCCCAAGCCAAATTTTGACTCCATGCCCAATGGATATGGAATTGGTTTTCTTCATTAAATAGATTTGGTTCTTGGGACCTTGTGGCGAGGAGCCATCCCATAGAAGGTGTTGATGTTGTCTCTCTAGAACATCCCTCCCAAAAGCCCCAGTTGTAATTATGAATTGTAAACATGATTGTTAGGCTGGTGAGCCAAGTTATAATAAGCTAGGAGGCTTATGTGATGATTAGGCCAAGAGCCTAGGATGCTAAGGCCAGGAGCATGTTTTGTATATGTAATTATGAAAAATCATTAATAAAAATATAAACATCGATGCGTGTAGACCAACCACGAAGAAAGAGTGATGGGGGACTAAGCTCCACTAGGTAGGGCAAGGGAGGGGGCTAAGTGTCTAGGCCTAGGGGCTAAGCTAGGGGGCTTACCTCTAAAAGGATAATATTTAATTTTTATTTCCTTTAGACTAAGGTCGGCATGATCAAGATTATCCTAAGTTCCAAGAAAGGGGACATAGGTTAAATGGAGCTCATGCAACTCTAGGAAGACAAGTGTCGACCTGAGCACATGCAGTTAAAGTTAAAGCGTCAGCTCGTGTTGGGGGGTCTTCCATTCTCCCATCCGGCATGTGAACCCGTTTTTTCCTCTGTGTATGACCTCTCCATAATGATGCATCTATAAAAACCATAAAGGGAAGCCAGCCTGTGAGATTTGGGAACCCATTCTACTCGCACCTACAGAGTCGACTTCATACCTTAACCATTTTTGGGTGGTTTCTTTCTGTTGTCTTAGCCATGTTATGTCATAATTGTTGGTTGTTGTGGCCACACAATCCCTTGACGAAGTGTGGCTTGTTTTCATCAGTTGTTTCTTACTGAGCCTTGATATATCCTAGTGTTTGAATGTTACCGTTTTGGGTGTCCATACCATTTTCCCTATTGTTGTTGTTGTCACCCATACCTGGTTGTAGCTGAGTCAAATATTGGTTGAAGAGGCAGGTTGTTAGGCCTGTGAGCAACTCTCCTAGGTGAGAGAGTTTGTTGAGAAGTGATTTCTCCTAGACGGGAGTTCTGTAGCAGCTACAGTGCTCTGAGACTTCTGATCTAGCATGTTGTTGAAGCCCAAGGTAAGGGAGGTGTACTAGCCGATGGACTTGTATTAGTGAAGGTGTATCATCTTGGGGTGGAGCATGTGTGTGGGGAATGAGGGTCTGTGAGTTGTGGGCATAAGTGCCTCCTAGGATAAAAGATCCTTCCTGTTTTTGTGTGCAACTTCCTTGTTGTCCTTTCCAAGCCAGAATTCCCTTTCCCGATGGAGTTTAGTCCCAGCTCGGGGGAGACCTACTACTGAGAGTGATGAGCAGCATGGTCTAAGGCTGGGAGGTTCATGGAAGGTCTACACGCAGTTGGTGGATTTACTCCAGTTGAAAATATAAGTACCCCTTTTATGTTCATTTACATGTTGTGTAATGGTACTTATGTTGTAATTGATGAGTATTGCCTTTGTATGTTGTATATGCTGCATGTGTAGGCTTACTGTTACTTCCACATTAATATGTTATATATATATATATATATGTAGAATAGACATTCTATGTTCTTATGGATGTGCATGTTTTTCCACAAGTATCTCTGGGTGGCATAGCCAGTAGTTAAGGTTGGATCTATGAAAGATTAGAATAGTGCAGGAGTGGTGTTCCTCGGCCTGTTGGTGGCCGAGGATGTTACAAATTGGTATCATATCTTTAAAGGCTAAGTTAAGGTTGTGTTGGTAGCATTGCTCGGCCTGGTGGAGGCTTGGTGATGTTACAATATGGTATCAGAGCCTAGTTTCAACACTAAACCTGGATGGTCCATGTTAGTGGAAATTGAAGCAAGAGTTTCAGAAGGATTTGTTGTTGAAATTGACAAAACTCAAGTTTTGACCCATGGTTTCAACACTGAGCCTGGATGGGATGGATAAGTGGTCATTGGACTCAAGGTTTCAATAGGAACCAATTTTGGACCTCGGAAACATCCCTAAGTGCCAAGAGGATTAACTTGGTCATGTTAAGAAGCCCAGGAGGAGTAGTGGTATCGTAAAACCATGACATAAGTGGTGTTGGAATGCAGAGTAATGGGAACCGTAGGATCTGTTTAGAAGAAAAGAGAAAACCCTTATGACCGTCAGATTTGGAGAGTGTGTAGAAGACCCTTCTAAATGTTTAATTTAGGAGAAAGAGCATAGAACTCTTAAGTCTTTCAAATATTTCAAAGTTCAGGAAGAGTAGAAAGGTCGAAGTATCGAAAGGGAAGGTCCCTTTGTTTGGAAGGAGAATGGTTGAAAATCTGTTTGGAAAGATCCATGGTCTATTATGACCGTTGGATACGAGAAAGAGGGTGGGAGTTAACCCTTGGAGCCATTCGGAATTCATGATTTCATAGAATTGAAGAAGTTCATCGTGATGGAGGTAAAATCCCCAAAGTTAACTATGAGCCTTAGATCTAAGAATGCCCGAGAAACATCTTGACTATCAGATCTAGGAATTAGATGATAGTCAAGTTACCCGAACTACTGATGTCTTAAGAATGTGACATCGGAGATGGATGCAAGTCATTTAATGGGAGGAGAGGTCATCCTGGTCGTCAGATCGATTCAAATACTCACCAGAGTTACTGAATCAAACTCAAGATGCTCGATTTAATCGACAGTTTGGAATCAGTGCGGAGCATGAAGGTGAAAGTAGTAGACGCGCTAGTTCGTGGCCCGCAATTCACTAACATCGTTGATCTCATTGGGCTGGAATATCAATGAATCCGGCTAGACCAGGTTGGGCAAGTAATTTCTAGATTGCGGAGGTTGAGCTCTCTGATAAAGAGCAAGCATGTCAGGGCCCCGCAATTACTTTGAATCGTCGATCGACGGACACCTCGGTATTGGTCAGATCATGACTGCCAGACCTTGAATCGTTGTGAGAAGGATGGTCATGAGCCCCTTAGGAAATATGCAGAGTAACAGAGTCCTTCAATATCATCGGTCTGAGAGAATCGAAAATCTCAGAAGAGATAATGTTTTCAAGAGCAAAGGCGAGACCTAAGATAGTCGGGCTCGCAGGAGGAACGAAGTTTGAGGCCTTTGAACATCTACAAAACTTTTCCAAGTCAGAAGAAGTTAAAAGATCAAGAGGAGGAGTGACAAAAACTATCAGATCGGTTGTGGGGAGAAGCCTGGATCATTATATCAGCGTCCAGTAAAGCAGAGGAGAAGCATTGATAAGTAACAGATCCTAACCGTCGGATCTGAGTGCAAGGTGACAATAGTTGTCTGATCTAAGGTAAAGTGCACGAGTGTTAACCTTTGTGTGCACAGGAGGGTTGACTTGCCAAAGTCCTGAAGCAAGTTAGGGACTATTCATTGCCAAGAGGGATAGGTGGCATAATATCCACAACCTCTGAGTGAGAGCTTATGGTCAAGGAGAGTTTTAAATCTCTAAAGTAAATCCTAGTCATTGGGCATCAGGGGAGGTCATGTCAACAAATCCAAGGCTCCAGGAAAAATCACTTCGAAGGTTTCAGTTGAGAGTTGAAACTCCTGAAACCCGAAGTCTAGAGTGAATCTAGATCGTCAGATCCAGAGA